>JBBPBP010000001.1:63163994-63181962 GCA_037974735.1 Cicer chorassanicum
AAATAATCATAAAAACAATAAACTTATAAAAAATATTAATACATTATTAAAATAACAATACTCTCGAATAGGATAAGTTGTATGAATTAAAATACTAACCAATATTATTCACATAAAACTAATCTTCATATTTATAGGTAATATGTTTCCAAATACTACACAAAATAACTTGAAAGTAACACAAAAGAAAACCAAAACCAGTAAAATTCCAACTACTAACTTCCAAATCCAAATACTTAAACAAAATTTACTTCCAAATTTACTAACTTCCTAGTATCACAGCTCATAATTGACTGTTTACAAAATACTACAATATAACTACTCATTAACTTTAATATTAAAATTGTGAATTTATTTTATACCAAACACATTCTTATATAATCACTCCAAGAAGATTTGGATGATTTTAGTATTAAATTATTGATTTCCAAACTTAATGAAATTATTTTATAAAATCTATTAATATATGGTACTCTAAGAGAACATATTAACATTTGCCAATAATTGTGCATACTTTTGTTTTATAAGCAATAATTTTCCATACAGTTAACAGAACACACTTGAAGCAAAAAATTCCCAACCCATTGTGACTTGTATTGCAAAAAAATGGAAGTGAAGGGTAATGTATTTTAACAATAATTGTTGCATTATTGTCCTTCCTAGAATCAATTTCATCAGCACAATTCCTAACTGGCTGCAATTACACTTGTGGAATTTTAAAAATTCCATATCCATTTGGCATAGGAAATTCAACGGAACAAGGTAATGCACCATGTTACTTGGATCCTAAGTTTGAGCTATACTGTGTAAACAACTCAAAATTATAAGAACAGTGATTGGAATTACACTTGTTTCTGTCCTGTGAGGCAATTTGGAGATGGAAAAAAGGGAGGAACAGGATGCCAGCCTGTCAAGCCACATGATAGAAATGCATATCCAATATTACACACTCTCCTTGGTAAGCAACAAAACAAAACACACTAATTCAAATATTTTATATTTCCTTAATTGTAATTAGTTTGATGAACAATCTAAAATACTTTTTGGATGCAGGAGTTGGAGCAGTATTAACTGTTGTATTTGTGGGGATAATTTTGTACTCAATATACCAGAAAAGGAGACTAATCAAATTGAAAGAGAAATTCTATAAGCAGAATGGAGGTTCAATTTTGGAACAGAAACTTGGTCAAAGAAAAGACTCCCCTCAAATAGCTCATATTTTCAGTGAAAGTGAAATAAGGAAGGCCACTAAGAACTATGATGAAAGCTTAATCATAGGTAGAGGAGGTTTTGGTACAATTTTCAAAGGTGAACTAGCAGATAATACAATTGTTGCTGTCAAGAAATCCAAAACAATAGATGCAAGCCAAATTGATCAATTCATTAATGAGGTGGATGTTGTCTCTCAAATAAATCATAGGAATGTGATCAAACTCTTAGGGTGTTGTCTAGAAACACAAGTTCCATTGTTGGTTTATGAATTTATTTCCAATGGTACCCTTTCTGATTTTATACACACACAAGTTAAGGTGAATAATGAAACTTGGAAAACTCGTCTTAAGATAGCAGCTGAGGTAGCTGGAGCTTTGTCATATCTACATTCAGCTGCCACAATACCAATTATTCATAGAGATGTTAAGAGTGATAACATTCTCTTGGATAGAACCAACACTGCCAAAGTATCTGATTTTGGAGCTTCAAGGTTGGTTCCACTTGATCAAACTGAAGTAGCCACAATGGTGCAAGGGACAATTGGGTACTTAGATCCAGAGTATATGCAAACAAGCCAATTGACTGAAAAAAGTGATGTCTATAGTTTTGGTGTAGTTCTTGTGGAGTTGTTAACAGGTGAGAACCCTTTTTGTTTTGGTAGACCTGAAGAGACAAGAAATCTTGCTATGTACTTCTTGTCTTTCTTGAAAAAGGGTAGTTTGTTTCAAGTTATTCAAGATGGCATGTTGAATGAAGGAAACAAGCAGGAGATCAAGGAGGTTGCTACTCTGGCAGCTGAGTGTTTGAGAGTTAAAGGGGAGGAAAGTCCTAGCATGAAGGAAGTGGCTATGGAATTGGAGGGAATGAGGATAATGGAGAAGCACTCTTGGATCAATGATGACATAAATGTTGAGGAGAGTCACTACTTGCTCAATGAATCATCATCTAGCATTTATGAACATGGTGATAGCAGCAAACATGGAGATATTGGGTATGATAGCTTAAAAGATCATGCACTAATTGTCTTGGATGATGGAAGATGATTATCACTAAAAATGCACTTAGATTTCATTATTTTAGAAGTTTTGTGTTGTGTGCATGTAATCCAGCTTTTAATTATTTTTATAAGTAAGAATGTCAAAATTATTATGGAATAGTCCTAAATTCCAATTGTTGGTATATTGTGTACTCTTGTATCTTGTAGTTTTCATTGGTTATGAGAATGAATCATTCAATGGTTAACTATAAGTAAAATAATGCATGTAATATTACTGTTTGAAAAATGTCTGTACATTAATTTTTTAATTTTGTTCAAAAGACCATTATAATTAAAGTAGGTTAATAAATATATTTCTTTAATCACATCATATAAAATAAAAAATACATTGAACTGTGTATATTTTTACTTATAATTGAGGCTAAGGAGGAGTGAGTAATAAGGATGCTACACCTATAAAATCTTGGAGCCAGCACACTTCAAAGGGTGAGTCTCAATCCAACCAAAAAAAATTCCATGGCAAACCAAAACCCTCCTTCAATTTTCATATCAAACTCTCAAACCAATCCAACCAAAAATTTCTCAGCCAAAATGATCTTCCAGAAAGTGAAAGCCAACTTGGTTTTACACTCAAAATTGGCTGAACTAAACGGTGCCATGGGTGACCTTGGCACTTACATACCCATAATTCTGTCCTTAACTCTATCAAAGAACCTTAACCTTGCCACCACTTTAATCTTCACAGGTACATATTCTAATATTTCTAAATGACTTACAAATTAACATCATCTTCATGTGTTGCACAAAAGTATGTATATCTCATAAGTAACAATTTTTGTATTCACTATATGAATTTTTTTTCCTTTAAATCTCCGGTTTTCAAGGAAAAATGGCTCCGGTAATCTATAATTTGAATGAGACATGAGTTAGTTCCATCAGTGATTGTTTTAGTCGAAATTCGAACTCGAATTCTCTCGAATGATTTGTCCTTAACGGAACCTTATTAACCATTTGAGTCTAATCAGTTGGTTATTCACTGTATGTAGTTAGTTATAACTAACTAACATTAATAATTGATTTTATTTATTTTTTGACAAAATTAACTATTAAAATTTGACGCATAATTTTTTCTAATGTATAATTCATGTGCGGTGTTTAATATGATAGGTCTATACAACATTCTCACTGGTATCATTTATGGGGTCCCTATGCCTGTCCAGCCCATGAAGTCCATCGCCGCCGAAGCCTTATCAGACAAAGACTTCGGCGTATCGGAAATCATGGCTGCCGGAATCTTGACCGGCGGCGCAGTATTTTTATTGGGTGTCACCGGGTTGATGCAGCTAGTGTACAAGTTTATTCCTTTATGTGTTGTAAGGGGAATTCAACTAGCACAAGGTTTATCATTTGCTTTAACAGCTGTTAAATATGTGAGAAAAGTGCAAGATCTTCCAAAGTCTAAATCTTTGGGTCAAAGACCTTGGTTTGGATTTGATGGGTTGGTTTTGGCAATTGTTTGTGTTTGTTTTATTGTTTTTGTGAATGGTTCTGGTGAGAATGAGAGTGATAAAAAATGTTGTAATAATGGTGAAGAAAATAATGACATTAGAACCTTTGATTTAGGAGCAAGAAAAAGGACTAATAGAGTGAAAAAAATTATTTTTTCACTTCCTTCTGCTTTTTTAATCTTTGTGTTAGGTGTTATTTTGGCATTTATAAAAAAGCCTAATGTAGTTCATGAAATTAAATTTGGACCCTCTTCTATAAAAGTGGTGAAATTCACCAAACAATCATGGAAGAAAGGTTTTGTCAAAGGTACAATTCCACAACTACCCTTGACAATTTTGAATTCTGTTATAGCTGTTTGTAAGTTGTCAAAGGATCTTTTTCCAGAAAAGGACTTTTCAGTTACTTCAATTTCAGTGACAGTTGGTTTAATGAACTCTGTTGGTTGTTTGTTTGGTGCTATGCCATGTTGTCATGGTGCTGGTGGACTTGCTGGACAATATAAATTTGGTGGAAGGAGTGGTGGTTGTGTGGCAATTCTTGGTGTTGCCAAATTGGTATTGGGATTGGTTTTAGGAACTTCTTTGGCACACATTTTAAGGGAATTTCCTGTTGGGATATTGGGTGTGTTGCTTTTGTTTGCTGGAATTGAACTTGCTATGTGTGCTAGAGATATGAATAGTAAAGAAGATTCTTTTGTGGCACTCATTTGTACTGCTGTTTCTTTGGTTGGATCAAGTGCTGCTCTTGGATTTTTGGTTGGAATGGTTGTGTATTTGCTTCTTAAACTAAGGAATTGGACAAAAGATAAACCATAATTTAGGTCCATAAAATTACATAGTGGCTTTGAAAAAAATTTCTTTAATAAAATGGTTGTTGTGGTTAGTTATTTATTGGTATCAGTGTAATTTTCTGCAATATTAACTATGTCAATGAAATTATATCTGCAACTACATTTTAAAATCATGATATCTTGTGAAATATTTTTATTTATCAATTTATTTCTCATTTTTAGTATTTGATGCTAAATGAGGGATTTGGTGACTTAATTCAATTAAGTTAATTATTCCTACAGTTAGTAAGAATTACTTCAAATGTTGGTTACTTTTGTTCGTGAGTCATGGAGAGACCTGTTGGTTTATTTAGGTAAAATATATCGTGTAATCTTTTAAGTTACATAAAAATATTAAATAAATTCTTTAATTTTTTTTTATATCAAGTTAGTCATTTTTGTTTGTAAACGTTACAATGTTGAACTATTTTTAGTCATAAATTCATTTCAATCAATTTAGTTAAAGATTTTTAAAATTGTACTATAAGTTTTGTTATCAATCATCTTAAGAAAATCATAAATTTTCATGTGAATTCATGACATAGAATAAGAAAATTTTGCGTTTAATTTCAAGAACCCTAAAATCTATCTAACTGTAATTCTCTCTTGTTTAATTATTTTTCTAAAATTTGATTGAGTGTTTATGCTCTTATGATTATTGCAATTAAAATCCCTTAAGAATTACATGAGTTTATTGAAAAAATTGAGAGAATTTTGTATTTCAATTTTAATGGTTTGAAATTATGATTATTGGTGTAACATTTATGAATATAAAGGAATAATTTGATACTAAAAAAAAGATAAAATACTAACTTGTTAAAAAAAATATAAAAAATTATTATGTTATTTTTGTGTAACTTAAAAGGACCGCGAGATATATTTTACATTTTATTTATCAATACATTGTTGTGTATGTGATGCTAGTTACTGTATAAAAGAAGTTGCTTACTTTCTTTATTTACAGAATTTATATGTTCATTTATGTACATGATATAATATTGCATTCATAGAAATTAAAATGAAACCAACAAAAAGAATAACTTTCCATTTCAAGCTAATGTGATCACCTTTTGGAATAAAATTTGAAGACTAGTTGGATGCTTGAATAATTGAATTTCCAAAAGGTTTGCAACTTACTACATAAATGGAGTGTGATATCATTTCCAACTTTTGAAATTTGGACCAAAAAGAATACTAGTGTGAATTTCTCTCTTTAAGCATCGTGACTTTTTTGGTGAAAATTTTGAAAAGTACTTCTGTCAATGTTATCTGAACCTTATGTGATTTTTAAATGTGATTTTTAAATATAGTGATATGTAAATACAATCAAATGAAAAGTTGGATACCATTAATAAAATTGTTTTAGAACTTAGAATTTTTTAGGCCTCAACTTTTTTTATTTTAATTAATTGATAGTATTGAACTTTTTAGGTTTCATATACTAATTTCACTGCTACTCATTACTTCACCAACAAAAATAAACCAATCAGGTAAATCCATTTAATCATTTTTTGTATTGTTTATTTTGTAAAAGAAATTAAGTTTAAAAAGTCTATAATTTTGTTGTTAATATTTTACAAAATTACACATGTTGTCTTTTTAATTTGACTTTTTTTATTGATCCTTTAAGTTTTTTCTCATATGTCACGGGTCTTTTTGGAATTTTCATTAAACTTTATTAAAAGAAGTTACGTGGTTATTACGATGTTGATTTGTACATAACAGTGTTCATAAGTGACAAATTTAAATCGATAAATTATATTTTTAATTAATTTTTATTAAAAAATTAAGACCATAAATTAAAACAGTTGGAGTTCTTCTTCTTCATCCACCAATAAATTCAAACAACAAAATCTCAAATTAAAATCATTTAAGTTTTTTTGTTTCTTCAAACTTAAAGAACCATATGTATTATTTTGTGTTAACTTTTTAACGACCTCGTTTAAAATTTCATTTTAGGATTACATATTTGCAAATCAACCTTAATTTCTTTATTTTAAAACATCTAGAAATTCCTCAATATTAATGCGTCGAGGTCTTTAGATCCACTAAATCTAGAGAGATAAGTTTTCTTTTTTTCTTTGACCACTCCAATTCTCTCATCAAATTCAATTATGATTCATAGTTTTTATAGATTATTATGTTTGCAATAATGAAGATGAGTTACCACAATATTCAAAAACTATAAATTATAACTTTTACAAAATTACTATAACTTATTGTAATTCTAACAAATCTACTATAATATAAAAGATACATATAATAACAATTATAATGCAGTAGTTTTATGAACTTTACAATCTTTTGAATTTATTTTGTATTTTTGACTTGTCTTTGAGCCCAATTTAAAACTATATAATATAATCATTTATCATGACCAATGTAGTGGTGATACATATGAAGAAGAATTAGAATATGTAAATAAAAAAATGATTCGCCAAAAAATCATGATAAATCATATATGGAATATGGTCTAGGTGAATCATATCATAATCGTTTTAAAATTATACGGATAGCTTATCTTCCACTCAGCTAGATTACTCTATAGTTCTGTTCATCCACTTAAATAGGATAAAAAAGAAGAATCCTAAAAAAATGTTCAACCCATAAAAAAGTAAATTTAGAAATATATGTAGAAATCACATGCAGGAGTATCGCATTATTTTTTTGCGCTAATTATTCTTCATGCTAAATTTATGCCTAAGCATTAGAGGTTTTTAATTCAAAAACTCTCTCTATTTGTTACCCAAAGGGCAAGAAGTTAAAATATTTTAAACATTTGTTGAGTCTAAAGTCGACTGCTATGTTCACACAAGACATTACTATTACCTAGGTTATATCTTCCTTTGTTCCACTTTCTCTTTCTATTACTATTTGCTGGTACCAAGTGTGAGTAAAGATGTTTTATATTGAATAGAAAAATAGATATTAAATACTATATAAGTAAGAGAATATTCAACCCACTTGTGTGGTTGTTCTTAGCTGATTCCTGGACCCCTTCAAGACCCAACAAAGTGGTATCTAGAGTTCGATAGATTTAATTTGTGTATTTAAATGGAAGAGAAAAATAAAGGTTTGAATATGATTAAGCTGAACTCTACTAATTACACACTTTGGAAGACTCTCGTGGAAGAAGGAGAATAGAAAGGTAGTGGCCTTGACGAGGCAGTGGTTAGATCTAAGTTTTCTTGATTTGGAAGTAGTAAATATGAATACAAAGATGGGGATTCAATGGCAGAGCATATGAGTATTTTCATAATACAGTTAATCAATTGACAATTGGAAAGTTGTTATGAAGAAATTGTATGTTCTTTAAGAGAGATCAATCAAAGGAAAGAGATGAAGACAAAGAGAAGAAAAATGATAAAGATAAAGTTGCAGTTGCATTTGTTAGTGGTGTCTACATTGTTTGTGATGATAATTCCATAAACCTTGCGTGCTAAGATTCAACTTGGATTATTGTTCAAGTGTCTCATGTCATGTTACTCCTATATGTGATTTATTCTCATCTTACACTATTGGTGATTTTTGCATGGTAAAAATGGGAGATGGAGGAGTATGTAAAATTATCAACATAGGAGATGTTTGAGTTGAAACTTGGATTTGTTGCAAGCTTCAATTGAAGAATGTGAGACATATTTTTGATATTCATCTCAACTAGATTTTGATGAAAACCTTTGATATTAAAGCAATTTATTTGATATTTTTTTATGAGTCACGTGGGTGGGTATCAAATGGGTGTACCTTAAAATGGAGTGTCCATGTATCAGCATTTTTGAAAAGAGGTGAAACTAGTGTTATTCATTGCATAGTTCCACTTTGTTCTTAACTATGATGAAATAACAAAATTTAATTGTATTTTTTTTTTTACTTAAAAATGCTTATAGCATTTCATTAATAATAATATCACGAATACAATTTGGAATATCAATAAAGATATGAGGATTAGCGATAGATGTGACTACCCTTGTTAGTGCATGAGCCGCCTCATTTGTTTGTCCCAACCTAATACGGTCTTGTTTTTCTTGATGGAATGAAAGTTATCAACAACACCATTTGAATCTAATTTAAATTCCACTAAATTCAAGTTGAAGATCATGAATTTACTTTAAAACACTTAATAACCCGAGTGTTTCTCCTTCAGTGACTCAGCAGATGGATGTGAACCATTATATTTTAACTAAAACAAAATTTCATCCATCATCTTTAATATAGATACCAATGCAACACGATTAGATATATTAGAGATAGAAGTATCTACATTACATTTACACCTTCCATCATTGGATTAAAGACAAATTATAGGAGAGCTAATTATACCATGTGACATGCGTCATTGTTGTAGATTTTAATTGCATTACTATGTAACAAAAATTAAAACAATTTACACAAAATTACAAGAAATGTACATGAACGGCCAATTAGGCTTAAATTTCTATGGTTAAACATTTCATTGTAACACTTTCTGCATGCATATGTACTAAAAATATATGTCCATGCCATGCCATGTGCTTTCACATATACATTAGACATGGAACTAACTCAATTTGAGCCTGGATCAGAGTGATCATCCAAATTTCCTAGGTTGACATAAGAAAGAATATCAATATGGCATATGCCAAATTGTATAAGCTAATCAAATGGATTTCCTCTTGAATTGGAAAAAGAATTTGGTGTTCCATGTGTCCCATATCCCCCATATGATTGATGAATGGTGTCTAGAGATCCAAAACTACGTATGTTACCATTGAAGGTGTCAACTCTTTGTGACCTACAAAATATAAGAAAGCAATTACAATTAGAATAGGATTAACATATTCAACAATGCAGATTATTTGATAGCACAACCAGTCCAATACAAATGGACACGGCCATAAACATAGTTTTAAATTGCAGTTAGCATGTTTAAAGTTCACAATTGTAATTGTGGTTACAATCAATGGCGGCCCTAAACATATTTCGACTGTGTGATCGTATTAGGTCTCATATTTTGAAGGGCATCAAAAAAATTTATTATAGTTAAAAATTTCATATAATTAAAAAATGTGTATATGGAAGATTAATGTGCTCAATTTTAAAATTAAAAAATTTAACTTCATCATCTCCTCAAATTATTTTTACGAATATATTTATAGATATATTTTAATATGAACCACAATCCACCATGGACCAATACTTGAAAGATGTTTAAAACTCCAACAACCACAAATGTCGTCTCTTAGAAGTAGACTTTAATGGTCACTATCATTTTTCATGACTAAGATAGTGACTTAAATGATATCGGTTCGCTAAAAATAAGGGAAAACAAATATGCATCTCATATTGAATCAACATCAATCAAGTCAACTTTTTATCCATAAAGAAGAGAAGGGTCGTGAACTATTATTTCTGAAGAGTATCATCGACCGTTGTTAGAATTTTTTATGATTTTTAAGTTTTAGTACATGGTGGACTGCTTATGAAGGTGGTCTACCGTAGAACTCAAACATATTTATATTCAGTTTTAAATTAAATTAAATTTTGATTTCTTTGTACCCTTTTTATAGGTGCCATTTCTAAAAGTAAGATATGCCATGTCCATTATTTAAAATAAAAAATAAACTAGCTAGGTATCATGCTTTGTAGATTATAATCTAGTGATTATCTAGAAAAAGTCCAATAAAACAAGAATAGAACTTACCTAATATGTTGCTCATCATTATTAACTTGATCAAAGCACATACCTGAGATGATTGAAACATGACTAACCTTGTATAAAAGAAAATAAACAAAAATTCTTCAAAGGAAATGGATGATAGCAATACAATACCAGTAACTTGGGATGCGTAACTTGTGGACTGAGGCACCATTGTCTCTAAAGAACCAAGACTTGAAACATGCATTACTCCTGTTCTGTTTTGTACAGCTGGCAGCACACCATGCATTGATGCCATAGAAGGAAACTACAAATAAATAAATACAACAAAATTTTGAAGGTTAAAACTATTTCAAAGAATACAAATCTGATAATACATTACTTCTGAGAGAGATTATGAAGAAAACTTGTACTTCGAGCTATGCAAGGCATGCTAATAAGGTTGTTTGAAGTAAAGTATATTCAGGGAATACAAATGAAAGAAAACAATTTAAATTGTGGTCTGCAACCGCAATTGCGACTGCATCGGCCACATTTTGCCGTAATATTAAGGTTTGAAGAGTAACAGCATCCGCAATTTAAAACCATACTCTAAAACACTAAACAATAAATCAAATAAAAAAGTAAAAAGGAATATCAATGCAGTAATGACTTACTCTTTCCTTTTTTTATAAACCCTTTGACACTTTTCACATATATAAAAAAAAAATAGATAATGTACATGTGTACATCTTGTGTATGAATATTCCTAAACTTCTCTTTTGTATATTGATGTGTTCAATTTTGACTTCTCATCCTCCAAGGTACTTACTTAGTAAGTATTAATTAGGAGTATATTTGCAAAAAAAGAAAAAAAAAATATATCTAGTAATTTGAAATTAGGCTTATATTTAGAGACAATTTTGTTTTACAGAAGGGGATTTATATTTAGGGACAAAGTAAGTATATTAATATGTACCATGTTGTACAAAACTTTTGCAACAGAATCACAACAAGGCTTACTGTACATACTGATGATGCATGTGTTAGACCTCTCCCTTCATTCACTTCAAAAGGGTTCATAGATTTTGGTGCAATAGGAAGTGCTGAGGGAGGCTGCAAATGAAACATCATATCAATTAATCATCATTGATATCAAAACCAAGAAAAAATACAAATAAACTGAGTAATAAGATGCATAGAATCTACCACTGCATTTGGATAATACTGCATGCCATATCCCATGACATGATGTTGAACATTCTGCCAACCTGCATGTGGTGCTGGGCCAGATAAGTAGCTTGTAGTAAAAAGGTCCTGTAGATAATTTATTTATGCATTAAGGTTATTTGTATCTTAAAAAAAAAATAATGTTGTGAGAAATGGTTACATCTATTACCTCTGGAAGTTCCTTTCTTCCCCTAGACTTGGTTTCAACTGTACTAGGCTGGGAGGTAACATCAGGTTTGGTGTCTTGAGTAGGAATTGAGGTGGTTTGTGAAGATTGTTCATCAAAAGCATGAGATGAGTCATGTGTATTTGGAGAAAATGATGGCTGCATGTAATCAAATTACAGAACAATATGAGTAACTATATAAGATATGAAGGAATGAAATTAAGGCTATAAAATAACCTACAAAGAACGGATACAAACACAAGAACTGAATATGACACTAACAATAATTTAAGAAAATAAAAGAGATTAAATGTAATTGCGTGTGTCAATGTCATGTCGGACATTGGACATGTCTTCAATCAGAAATGTCGGTGATACATAGAAAATAACTATGCAATATTGGCAATTGCTTCTTCTTCTTCTGAATATTTCCGCATATGTAAAATTGAGATTAATGAAATTAAAAATTGTAGTTAATTACGTTAAGTGGATGGTTAATGAGTCGCAACACCTTGTTATATTCATTAACCATCCATCAAACATAATTAACCACATAATTAAATTGTATTAACCACCCAAATTGTTGTCAAAATTGTTTGAAAATATCATTTTCCATATAAAATAGTCATGTTGTATTGTATTTCATCACCTCATTATTTGAAGCAACGTCTTTGTTTGGTGAATTTGTTGGCTGTGTTGCTGAACTACAACCAACTGAAACAGAAGGAGCATATTGCATGCTTGATGGTACTTGTGCATGTGAAACTTCAATAGAATCTTCTGACTGTGGTTTATGCTCTTGTGAAACTTCAATGGAATCTTCTGCTTCATGCAGCTCAGATTGTGTTAAAGGAGCTTCATTAGAAGGTTGTGCCAGCTCAGAAGAAGATGCAGTTGTCTCCTCCATTGAAGTAGCTGAAAAATCCCATGTAGAAGCCTTTTCTACAGTAGTAGTTGTTGGAACAATGTCACCACTAGTGGTTGGAGCAAAAGGACCAGACAATTCCAGAAGTAAAAGGTCTAAAGGAGTTGAAATTTTTGGTTCAGGTGTTGGTTCTGTTAAACAAGGTTTCATTGTGTTGGTGTTTGGTGTTTTAGGAACAGTTTCCTCTGTAGAAGCTTCAAATGAGGCCCAGTTATTTTCACTTTCTTGTGTCATACTTGGTTTTTCTTGTCCAGCTTCAGTAACAGTATCAGAAACCTTAGGCTTAATACTCACATCAATGGAGCTTTTTGGATTATTACTTTTTTGTTCACGTGGATTTTCCTGAACAGAAGCTTCTCCACCAGAAGGTTTAACCTTTTACAATTAAAGTACATAAAGATTCAGTTTAAATAGTTATTCATAAAATTCGTAAATAAAAGGTTGCTTTCCCCGTTTTCTATAAGAGATGGACTTCATATGCATGACCATAGTCACAATGATAAAGAATGCAACACTTTGCTACTTCCTATCCTAAGAAGGAAATAATTTTTTTACATGACAAATGCTAGTTGTTATTTTGTTATTGTTGAGAACCAATAGTTTTCTTTTCTTATTGAGAAGGTTCACTTACTTGTGGAGATAAATCATTCTCCATCATTATTTCACCCAAAGAGCGTTGAGCCGGAGCTTGGAATCTGTTCGCATTCTTCTGACCATCAAATGAAAGTTGTCTTAGCTTTGATTCAAGATTCGAATGCCTGCGGTTTCTATATTCGTCGTCTCGAAACCTGTCATCGACAACCTCAAATTTTATAGGACTTCTGCTGAAACCTCCATGCCTTGAGAATTTTTGTACATATTTAGGACTTCTGCTTTCATCATATACATATCTGAAACTCGAGTCATTGCTTCTTGCACTGGAACTTGAGCGTGGACTTATGAACTCTAAATTAAATGAACTACTCTTCTTACTCTGATAGGACTCCTCCTTGTCCTTCTGTATTCAAAGAAACATCAAAAGATAATTCTTGTTTGGATAAACAACTTAAGTAAGCGCACTTATCATATAAGTGTTTGTGTATAAACTATTTCTATAACAAAAGATAAAATAAAGTCAAGTTGTTTTTATATAAGCTTTTTTCATTAGCTATAAGTTGTTTTCATAAAATGTATAAAAGTTACCAATCTGATCTTTGGAAGATTTTCTGGACTCCTTTCACCAGTATATTTTCTATCCACATAGACATGCTTGATAAAATCTCTAAGTCTGTGCATATTACTGAAAGAAAATATTTGAATCAGAACATATGATATAACAAGGTTTTAAAAAATGATTGTGACGCAACTTTGATTGTGGTCACGACACAATAACTGTGACACAACCGCAATCTCAGCCTGCAATTCTTTGTAATATCAAATATCGCAACACAATTTACCCAGAATCGGGGTAAGAATGACACAGAGGATCCCATCCTTTGAAATAAATCTGCTTTGCTCTCTGTAAATGAAGTTATGTTAGAAGTTTATTACCAAATTACTAGCTAGTATAGGTTGGTATTTGAGCATAAAAAAAAACCATGCACACCTCATTGCCACCAGCTTGAATAGCAGTGACTTCTTCTGGAGTAAATTTGGCCATTGACACAGATTTTACCCTATGTGTGAACTCTCTACTGTAATTACATATAACTTGGCAAGTTAAATTCAAAAATAAAGTCTCTACCATGATACATGTAAACCTTTTGTCAAAAATGTACAGCTAAATGAAGTAAAGTAATGATAAGTAAAGATAAACATAAATATGAATTTTTTATAACAGTGATATCGATTCACAAGAGAACAGATACAAAAAAACACAAATAAAGAACACACGAAATTTGATCACAGGATTCGGTCAATTGTATCTACGTCTTTGACTGCAGAGCAGCTACAATACCTTTATATTATTCAAGCTTAGGGTTACATATTACAACTTGTGTTTTAATACTATGAGTAATACTCATCAGGATCATCGATCAAGAGCCTCAATTTGTAAGAAACAAAAATCAGCATAAAATGATTTGTTTGCTTACTGTATTCCACTGCAATTTGTGCAGACAAATGTTGAGAAAGTTGTACAGACATATTGTGGTCCCTGATTCACAGAAACAACCAATGTTTTGTTTGTCAAATACAAGTTCATATGAAAATGTTGCATACATAAATTTTTAAACACTATTTTGAGAGGAACAAGTGAAACAAAACAGAAACTAAATCATTTTAAGCAGTACAAGTTATACTCTTCACATGAAAAAATCCTATTCAAGTTTTAAGCACATAAATCCTTCGTTCACGTAGTCAGAAGATCTTGACCGTTAGATGAAGCATGGACAACTCGTTTTCACATACAACTTTCAATATTAGTCACATCTTCATTTCACACCGTGATTATAGGATAAAGAAGTGTCACTTTTCTGTTACACTAGTTAGTGTGTGTTTGAAAAACACCATAATCACGGTGGACCAGAAGCTACACATTGAAGCTTCTAAAAATCACAGTAGAAGAAGTCTAAACTCACGATGCCAATTTCTTACTACTCAACCAAACACATGCAAGTGCAACACAGAAAGCATTAAGCATACCTCCAAGTGGCACTAATGTGAAGTCATGTAACATTTTAAAAATATATATATAAATATAATTGCTAATTAAGGAATGATTTAATACCAAGGTATTACAGTTGATGCATCTTCGATTTTCTGGAAGTTTTAAAAGACCCCGAATAATTCTTTCAACTCTTTCTTCTTCTTTCTTTGAATGCCCCATCTTCAATTGCTTAGAACCTTAACCACACTGAATATCAATGAAGTAAGTTATATCAAGTTATTACCATTTAACAAGGTTGAAATTAGAAAAATGTAAGTGGGTGCTATACCATAAAATTTTATAAGAATTAGACTTATTAACCTTGCAACAAGTTTTAATAAAATACTTTTATACCATTATCTAATCATTGTCTCTTCATAAGGAGGTTTAGCAACACACTAATACTTTATTTTCAACATTCTTAAAATTAATGAGTCTTACTACTTTGAGAATGGATTCCCACCACATGGAAAATGAGGCTCACTTGAATCAATGGAATCCACATGAATTTCAACTTATAATGTAGGTGGTTGTAAAGATAATGTAGAACACATTTTTTAACCTAGAATTAGATTTTTTTTAACATAAAATTTATGCTTCCCTAAAAATTATGCATGCTAGACACTAAAACAATTACCTTTATATTTGGTATCAACCCCTACCCTTCCTTTTTCGTTCTCCTACCTAAATTCAAACCTGATGAGAAAAATGAAAAATGTTATGAGAGGGAATAAACATTGTGCATATTTGGATTCACAGTGACTTTGTCAGAGTCACAACGTATTATTATGATTTTGGCAAAAACTATACTCTAGAGTTTCAACAAAATAACAGTTGCATTGTAATTTCGCCAACATGCACATAATGAAAGTTTTCATTCACTGAACAAATTGATTCCCCTATTAACATGCAGCCTCTTAACTACCATTTTCACATTACTATACATTCAATATGTAAACCATCTTAAGAAAGAAAAAATGGCCTAATATTTTTGTTACGTATATACCAAACAAAACAAAATTGAAAAAAAAATATTAGAAACGAACCTGTCTCAATCCAATGAATCATAATAAAATGTCAATAAAGCAAAATGTGATTGTTGTGGAGAATGATGCAAATGAAAAATGGAAGCAATGATAGAGTCAAAGTTTTGAGAAATTTGGGAGAAAATTTTGTTGTTTGAAGAAAGGAGGATAAAGTGCCGGTAATAACGGTACCACATGCTTTTCTTTACACACGTGAGCCATCACTTCTCTTCTCTTATGCTTTCTGTTTTATTTATTTTAGGCTAACTTTTTTTGGACCATTTATATGTAAAGATAAAGACTTGTCTTATATATTATGCATTCATCATGTTTTAATTTTTTATTTTAATATATGTAAGTGTTATTGTGGTAATCTTTAAATTTATTAAAATTATAAAAACAAACTTAAATGTATCTTTTAATATTTATTTTATTTTTTAAATGTGTTTTTAGTTAATTAACATAGTATTTAAATGTATTTTTTTTAGTCATTTTGATCTATAAAACTATTAATAAAAGAGATATTTGAAGATGTATTTTTAATTCTTATAATTTCAAATATTATAAAGGTTTAAATATGTTTTTGGTTCCTGCAAATATATCACTTTTTTATTTTAGTCCTTGTAAGTTTTTTTTGTTTGAATTTAGTCCTTATAAAATCAGAAAGACGATTTACTTTGATCCCTAATGTCAAATTAACATTACAAAAAAAAAAATTAAATGTACACCAACACATCATCTTTTATGATATATTAAAAATTAAAATGTTTTATATTATTAATTAATAAATTTATTTATTTATCATTTAATAATTAGTGTTATTTTATAAAAAAAAATATGAATAGAAATTAAACGAGGGTTTTTAGAAAATTCGTCATCTTCCTTGCCATAAACCATGGAACTCTTGTCTTCTTAACCTTATCCATGAACGTTTCTCTTTAATTTCATTTCCTTACCACAAACACACAATTGGCTACAAAAATATACTTTTAGTTGGAGTCTTCCAAAAATTCTTGATAAAGATGATGTTAGTACCAACACTCTACACATATGTTTCTAAAATTCAATTTTACTCCTCATTCCAACTGTATCATTGGCGTTCTCCTCCTACCACATTTATGTGGTAAGAAAATGAAAATAGAGAGAGAGTTAATGAATAGGATCAAGAAGAGAAGAGTTTCTTAGTTTATGACATGAAAGAAGATAAAAAACTCTAAATGTCTCTTTTAATTTCTATTTATATTTTTTTTATAAAATAACATTAATTATTAAATGATAAATAAATAAATTTATTAATTAATAATATAAAACATTTTTGTTTCTAATATATCATAAAAGATGATGTATTGGTAAGCATTTAATTTTTTTTTTTATGTAACGTTCATTTGATATTATGGACCAATGTCTATCGTCTCTTATTTTACTTTACAATGATTAAATCAAAACAAAAAAAATTATTTGTAACGATTAAAAAAGTATTTAAATCTATTATAAAACATTTATCGATCAAAATGATTATTTATTCTTTTTTTTAGAATTATATATATGTGATAACCATTGAATATGATATATCTGCTACTCAAAATTTATGTGTTCCCACATTCATTTAATACATAATTTTATTTAATATCTAATTTTTTTCTCTATCTCTATTTTCATCACATCACCCTATCACATTTATTAAATCCTTATCCGCGTGCGTCATTGATTATTATTATTATTATAAGATTAATATTGTAATTGATAATTTTTACCTCAAAATTAAACATGCTAAAAATTGAAGAAGGGTGTGCATAGTATTTTAAGTTAGTTTTTATTTTTATATAATATAAATT
>JBBPBP010000001.1:63182094-63195370 GCA_037974735.1 Cicer chorassanicum
GGAGATTGAATAGAGAGAATTTGAATTTCAAATGTGAAATAGAAAAAAAAAAGAAGAAAATACTATAAAAATAAATAAATAAATAAATAGTAGTAAGAAAAAGTGAAAAAACATTCGTAAAGACAATTTTAATTTCAATAAATAAAAGTGTTAAATTTTGACTCAATCGTAGAAAATGTTTTTGCTAGATAACATGATAATAGAGTAGATATATTGGAGAGATTATGATAATAAAAGTAGATATACAGTTGTTGTTTTTTTTTTTAAAAAAAAAGGAGTTATATGGTAATTTTCAATTTGAGCGATGTGGAATTTTTTAATTGAAGGTTTCACAATTTAATTTTTTTTATACGCCAAATTGGGGTGATATATGAAGTGGCAAGTGTGTGACTATCTCACAATTTAAAATAAAAAATGCCATTTTCATAATTGTTTTAGATAGTGTCAAAAAGTTAGCAATAGCCAACAATGTATTTTTGCTCGTATTGAAGTTTTTCAAATATATATTAGACCGAGTTAGGTTTAGTTTTTAACGGTCATTTTCTCATCAAAGTAACACTTATGCATAACTTTGTTTTTGTCTTTCACATAGTTTCTACATTATAGATAAAAATAAAATTCCGAATACATTATAGATAATTTTGTTTAAGACATTGTTGGTATTAAATGTATGTTCTTCGTTTAACTGGGATTCAAACAATAATTCATCTTATTGTGCAAGTATCTCTTCTATTAGACTAAACTCTAATTGGCGATTATATAATAGTATGTAATTAACTAAACATAAAATGACTGAAATAATATTGCTAGTGATATTGAGACCAACACTCTTTTCTTTATTTTCATGTACAAATTTTAGATTTATGAACACCATTTTTTTCAAATTAAATGTGTGATTTGGAAACAAGATGAAGTTAATAATTTTACGGTGGAAATTCACAAAGAGGTTGAAACTATAAATTAAAGCTTTTAATTTTCGAGTTGAAATCTACATTAAAACGCAACAATTAATGAACCAATGTGTTTCCAATCACACGCTAAATAAATAATATTTAGTCTCGCTTAATTTGAATACCATTTATTATTCTACACAAAAATATTTGTCACGCCAACTCAAAATACCAACTTTTCTTCTAAAATTCGTGTGATAGTGTATCTCTTTCTGAATTGGGGGCACTAAACCTACGTTTACAACACCATGCAACAATTTGTTCTTGCATCTTACAAAACTTTGGTTTCGAAATGATACCAACCTTATGTCAACACGTTCCAAAGTATGCATCATCAAACCCTAAACGGCCATTAATTCTGAAATTTGCTTTGGCAAAATCGCACAGGTTTGAATTTCCTCTTCTAATTATTTCAATTCAAATATTTTTTGTTCCTATACTATCAATCAATTAAAATAAAAACTTTTTTTTCGGAGCTCTTCCTATCTCAGCTAGAGATTTCAATAGTACTGTCTTGGTTTCAATTTTGCATGACAGAGCAATGAAGTGATTTTAACGGCAAGGTTAGGTTAGTTCATATGGAAATCGGTATAAAGAGTAAAAATGGGCAATTTATATAATATTGAATTACATATTTGGTTCCATTAGGTATACACCTATATTTTCATCAAAAAAATGTATACCCTATCTTTTCCCCTAATTTTATGACTACAGTTATTAATTTATCGTTTCAAAGTTAAATTGCTTTTAAAATGTGAATATACTTTTTTCTGAAATATTTCTATTATATAACGATAATTTTCTTGTGTTCATATCAATGTAACTAAGGACTAAGGCTTGTTTGATGTTTAGAACTTTAGTTTATAAAAATAATTTTGGAAAAAAACATTTTTATAAAAATAATTATCTGTTTTAGTTTAAAAACAAGAAAATGAAACAGTTTTATCAGACAAGCCCCTTGGAATTTTTATGTCACACGATCGTTGATCTCTTATGTAAGACAAGAATCGAGCAGCTTGTATTTTGAATCTATTTTAAAGCCAAATTGATGAAATTAAAATACAAACTGTATGATTTTCATCCAATAGTCAAGATCCCTATGACAAAATTATTGTGTACTTCCTCCCTCTGGCTGCAGAAAATATGGGACCAAACAGGAATGATTAACATCGGCATGCAATACACGGAATAGTCATACAACTGGCGTAAAAAAACTTAGAGCGATGGTCATACAACTCAGCAAAAACTTTGGAAAAACCACCACAATTTCCGTTCAAACCGGTGTTGTATTATTTGGCCAATTTCTATTTTCATGTTGAATATTTGAAAACTTAGAAGGGAGCAGGACGGAGGGCAAATGGGAGGGGGAGATAGAATCTGTACAAATATAGGCACCCAAAAATTCAAAAGATCTATACCATGAGATCATTGCAACAGTAAATCTGAACAAAGCAGATCTCAAGCTGGAAAAAGGTTCATGTAGACAATGAAAGGGAGACAAACTTCGCAGCAACAAAATCTCCTCTTCGCAGCTCCACTCACGGACAAAAGATTATTGAAGCTGTCAGAGCCTCAGCTGTTGGTCTTGCTACTGTCACCAACTGCGTCCTCGGAAGCTTTCTTTGCTTCAGCAGTCATAAGAGCAACCACAGCCCTGTGAATTGCTACATCTGCTTTATAAAGCAATTTTTGAGCCCTCTCTCGCTTTAACTTAGCTATGCTGCGTGCATGCTGAGCAGCACTTGCAGCATCGCGCAATCTAAACTCGTCATGGTCTGAACCATCCAATTGTTCAATTCCATGCTTCTGAGCGCCATGATGTACGTTCTGCCTGTGACCTGGTAAGTCATAATTGACCATGTTGGATCTAACCCCATTTCTTTTTTCTGACGCTGGCATCCTCTGACTGTAAGAAGCCGGCATCTGGGAATCATTATGATACATAAATGAACCAAGTTTCTTGGACTTGCTCCTGTGAAGTTTCTGCATATGATTTCTGTAGTACGCGTCATTGTTCATAGAATAATATCTCATGCTGGCAGCATCCCGTGGGGAGAATACTCTTGGTGATGTCAGAGGCAACGGAGAATCATCCAAAGAATCATAACTATGGCCTGGGTATACAAACCTTTCATCGGCAAATGCTAAGCCATTTGCTCTTCTTCCTGAGGTTACAACAATTAGATGTAAGGATAAAGCTCTTAGGTAGTTTTTGAAGTGTAAATAATGAAATCAACTCTTACCTGTAGTATGGAAGCCATCCTGATATGGGAAACTGTTTGTATGCCCAGAGACGGATATTTTCTTTTGAGATCGATGTTTTAATCCCTTGTTCTGTAATTCCAAACCTCTTGGTTTCAAACAGAAGGCAAACATGGCTGGCTTCTCCAAAGTCGCACCCTTATCCAGGCCTCCATTAGAAGAAAGGTTATTATTCTTGGCCGCAGCTACTTCCCACTCCTTCAATTGCTGTTGATATCGTTCCCACATAGGTGGCTGAAAAGCACATGAAAGTTTCAGACAAACAATAACCAAGCATACATATACAGGTCATTCGCAGAAAAAAGGCAAGGTAAATGGCATAAAGTCATCACAGTTTCAGCCAATCAAATATAAAATTACGCCCACAGAGGACATTGGAAAGCTTTTTTGAGCTATTGTTCTTATCTTTTGCTTCCAAAATAGCTAGAAGAAATTTTTTAACATGGGTGTATGTCCCAGAGGTATGGAAGCTATTCTGAAGTGTTATTGTAATAACTGACAAAACAATACAATACTTTATGGATCAATATCAAAATGATAATATTTCAAAAATGGAACCAAATAATACTAACAGAACCAAACTTGGAAAAAGCATGAGTTCAACATCTACTAATATACTTTGTTATGGGGAAACATATCTTCTGCATAACACATGCCTTTATTTACTTTGTGTTACAACTGCCAGGGTCAAAGACTGGTCAAAGACTAGTCACCCTCGTATGGATGAATTGACAAGATATCAAACAGTTGGTAGGAAGAAGTACAAATAATGGTTTTAGCTTTGAAGCCATCACAATAATACTATGAAAAGCATATAAAATATAAAGCAGAACAAATAACTAATACCACAATTCAATGGCCCAAAACACCTGGCTTTTTTTAAGACCTCCAAGACTTATTTTAAGTGTAATAAACCTAAAGATCAATTAATCTCTCTTCACACTCTGACTTCAAGTATTTCAGCAAAGCTAGTCTATCATTTCATATGAAGGCATTAAAAAGGAGCGGAGACATTCCTAAAAACAAAAGCATCATAACACGAACAAGAAAGGTAAGTTGAAGTTTTGAACAGTACCTGAAAGTGCCGAATTAAAGCCATTCCCTTCTTCTGCCTTCTCTGCTGCCAATGGTCATAAATGACTTTGACTATGCACAAAGGCCCGACATTAACCACGAGTTCCTCTATTTCATTTGGTAGAAACTGATCGCGCACCTTAGCATATGCAGCCTTTTCAAACAAGTCCATTGTTTTCTCAAACATCTCATCCGTAATCCCTTTCAAGTCAGTGTTGTCCTTTTCAGAATTTCGAATGTTTGAAAACCATTGCTCATCCTCGCTATCCATGTCATACAGAACCCTGGATGGATCCAGAGCCATCTCAACATCTGTTTCAAGTTGTTCCAAATACATAGAGCTCCGAACAAAAGTTACCTCGGATCCATTATCATCATTTTCTTCTATCAAGTGAACACCGGGAATAGGTATGTTTTTAACCGAAGCAGCACGGATGTTCCGGTTGTAACATTCCTCATGCATCTCCTTGAAGAGAGCCCACTGACTTCTGTCAGTAAATTCCAAGGTCCAATCCTTCCCTCCTTTCCACATCATTGAATGTGTATAACGATTTGTTGACCCAAGCTGCATAAACTGATGTGCTTTGTACGAATACCTTGTAACTCCTAAAAGTTTCACAGAAAGTTTCCACTCATTATGGTCAAACAGCTCTAATACAACATGGGCCCCATATTCTCTCCACCCTTTATCACCAACTGTAATCAAGACATTTGCATCACAAGATAAGCATTCAAAATTCTTTTCTGGAGCCCTGGCAACATCTGCTGACTTCTTCTCACTAGCCTTTCTAATTCGTTTGTTAGGAAGCCCTTTCTGATGATGGCTTTTGTGCTTTGAACTTAATTCATACCCTGCTAAAGGCACTGAATATGATACTTGAGTCCGTGGCTTTTTGGGTCCATTGCTAAAATCGTTGTAAAGAGAGTCAGCCTTGCCATCAGCCCACGCATGTGACTGGAATCCCAATGACAACGAACTATTCCGGGTCCGATGCCAAGAACTTCTTGGAGCAGTTCGATTTGAGCTTGGGATAACACTTCCATGTACATTCCAAGACAAATCAGGAGACTGTTGAGCATTAGGTTTCTCAAAATCATCAACTGAAGGAATCTGGACATGGAGATCTCCATTAAGAGAATGAGAACTATCATCCGCCTTATCCTGGTGTATCAAAGAACTTGAAGGTAATGATCCAAGCTTTTGTGCTGAACGATGGGATTGCAACTCTGGTAACTGAACATTACCAAGCCTCTCAGAACCAGGGGAAATAGAAGTTCCAGCACCATGAAGACCAATATTCTGGTCATTTTGAGAGACAACTTGATCGCCGGAAGTAGAGGGACCAGTTAACTGATCTGACCCAGCACATGATCCATCGCCTGTGGCGTCATTTGACAAAGTCGCCGCATCATTATGCAGAATAATTTCTGAATTCCTGTTAGAGCAATCATCAATGCTAGAACAGTCATCAGTCGCCATACCAGAATCTTCCTGACCATCTGTTGGTACATGATTACAAAAGCCTACATGAGCTGCCGACTGCTCCATCAGCAACTTAAGATGCAAATGGAGAAAAAATGTAGGTGCGGCAGCAAAAGAAAGAGCAAATGGAGGAAGCTTCCTCTCGCCAGCATCAGAAGACTGATGAGTATCAACTTGAGTGGACACTTTGGAAATACCCATGATGTTAATCCCTGGCCTACTCCTCCTCCTCGTGACCTGTTCATCCAGATGTTGAATGATTGGTTTCATAACAAAACCCAACATAAGTTAACTAGCAGTGATTTTGCAGAAGCTTTGACATGATGTACAATATTGAGTTAATAGCAAAAACCAAAAGTATTAAATATGGTAAATATTTTTTACAAGGGCTGACCTACCTTGACTGATGAGGGCTCATGGATGGAAGCTGCGGCGAACTCACTTGATCCATGCTGAAGTGCCTGGATGTTATCATATGTGCACTCAGATAGATGGAGCTGCTTACTGAGTAGGCAATGTCTCTTAAGCTTTGAATCTAAGTACACCCAATTTGAATTCTTCAATTTGGAGAAATTATAGAGTGCAAACACAAGTGGCTGCTTGGTAACATGAAGACTGGAAAGCTTGAATCCAATAGATGTAAACGGAAGCTGCAAGTGCAAGTCATAGTTCCCTCGAGGAGCGGGCTGACGGAAAACCTTGAGGACAAAAAAGACAAAGGTTGCAGCCATCTTCAAGCAGCCTTCAAATAATAGAAACCTCAACCCTACCACATTATCAACAAAAAGCATCTCCAAACAAACTCTTGGCCACTTGGTCACAATTGTACCATATCGAAACAGCAAAACAGCATAGAGAAACCACAAATTTTCGGATTGAAAAGCTTCATTCAATATCAACCGTATAGGAAAGTTTAAGTCAAATTTGAATGATGCTGACTCCATGTCCCAAACCATTTTTGATACTCCCTCATCATAATTGAACCACAGTGGCCCCGCAAACCTCCTGTCACTTGGTTGTTTTACATTCTGAATCCCACCAACCACATGATCAAAAGAAACAGAACAGGGTGTACTTACAACGATGTGTTTCTCTACAAGCACAGGAAGTGACATTGGAGCTGACCTTCGAAACCGCTTTCTATAGTACACAGCGGGCTGTTTGCGATCTTTAATGTGAGTGGCGCTTTGCAATGAGGACTTCTCCCCAAAATTATCACCTAAATTATCTTGTGATATAGAACCACTAGACAAATCATTTGTAACATCCCTAGAAGAACTCTTTGTTGTATTTCCCTTTACTGAGACAGGTTCATCATATAGCAATGATGAGGTTGTACTTGGATGTGTGACAGAGGTTTTCTGCTTCTTAATGCCATGAAAAGAAGAAGATTTAAACCGATGAGAAGAACGAGCCAGCCACGAAATTATAGGCTCGGAGTCCATAGAGCTCTCGCCACAACTGTCATCCTCTGCAATCACTTCTCTTTTTTGCCTTTCTTTTCTGGACTTGCTTCCACTTTGCTGATCAGACCTTCTACTTTTTGTCAAAGCTCTTCCCCCCTTTGCACGCCCAGGAACTTCATTACGAAGTAATAAGAGTTTGAACCTCTCAGTTTGGAGATCAATCCATTCTTCATCTCGATCATCATATTTGATATGGTGAAGCCTTTGCTGCTCGTCATAATCATTGACAAGGCCATAATACCAACTCTGGTCCAAAGGCCAAAATACTTTAATTCTACGGTTCAGTACCCAATATGCATCCACATCACCAGGCAGAATTTCATAAAAATGGCGCCTCTTCCTGGACTTCTCCTTATCTTTGTATTGTTGCCTTGGCCTCAAATTTCTGCCAGCAGTATCAACTGATGCGGATTCAGAACCTGACCGAGACTTTGAGCCATGATTAACAATATTTCGACTAGAAGATAGCAAAAAGGACAAACCATTTGCTGATGGCAAGGGAGAAGACTTGCCACTAGAAGAAAACCCAGTACAGCTTGGATCAAACCTTGAAGAAAGCATCCTTGCTGCATTCTCCTCAAGATTTTCCTCATCGTCTTCCTGCAACTCAACAGATATTTTACGGCTATCATTCAAGGGCTCAGCCTCCTTGGAAACCCTAGGTTTATCTGAAGCCAGAGTTTTTCGCTTCCTATCCTTCTTTTTTGTCTTTTTTAAAGATGAACGGTCACTATTTACAACAGAATGAGGGGCATGATCCCCATTCTCCTTGACATGCTTAACTGAAATTGAATTTGAATCACTATTCCTATTTTCCTTAAATTCATTTAAATGTTTCTTCAAATTAATCTTTGAAGATTGAACTGCCCTACCCGAATCGTCACTACCTAACTTAGGCACCGGATCATCACGGCCATTACTAGGACTAGGATGCCGTACCAGATTCAATGATTGACCAATTTCAGATTTCTTCCGCCCCACTAAAGTCCTCTTACGCTTAGGAATACAAACATCACCACCAACACCTAACAAAACTCTACTCGGCCCACTACTGCTACTAACTCCTTTACTCACTCCTAATTTAAGTTCAACCAAATCATCCCCACCAGAACTAGGCCCTTGTTTACACTCTTCATCAGTTACCTTCTTCCCACTACCCTCGCCATTTTCTAAGCTACTTAAAGACACTTCCTTTCTAGCCTTCTTTCTCTTGTTCTTCTTCTCCTCACCACCCCCAGGATTACCACTACCCTTCCTCTTTGAATTCTTCTTCGAAACCTCTTCTGTCAATTTTGATTTATATAAACTTTTAAGATCCAAAGATCTTGATTTTTTAGAATTTGCAACACCATTGGAATTATCTTCTCTACTACCTTCCATGAACAAATCAACAGTACAAACCCCCCCAACCAAAATTCACCCAATTTTCACATTCCATCATACATATCTATACCCCAATTTTCACATTCCATCATAAATAACACCACATGCATTTTCTTCAGATCTGAAAAAAAGAAACCAAACCGGCATAGAAATAAAAATCACAAACAATTCCTTAAAAATCCCAAAACTAAAATTGATCATGTCTAATAACCCTCATGCATTGCAATTACATACTGAATCAAATAATAACCCCATCAAATCAACAACAAATTAAATCAAAATTCAAAATTCACCATTAAAATACATACCTTAAGCAATAGCCGATTCATCCCACACATCGCGAAGATCAAAAGCCCCAATTCATGGATTAGGGTTTGAGAATCCCATGGACGCCGATTTGAAAACCCTAACTGAATCCTGAAAAATTGAAAATAAAAATGAATATAATTTGTATTCCTCTTTTTTTTTTTCTTCTGTGTTTTTTTTAACCGCGAGAGAGCTAGGGTTTCTTTCTGGTGAAATTGAAAATATAAACAAAATGAAAACTGATAGAAATGGAAAAAAGAAAAAGAAAATGAGGATCAGTAAAATGGAACGACACGTGGACTAATATTGAACCGTTAGATTAAAATATTTTGTTTGGGTTGTGTTCCTCTGTGTGGAGGTCTAAGGAAAAACTAATGCTGATGGACTTATTGCCAGATCATGTCTATGTACTTGAAATTTACAAGTAGAAGCTTCTCAAATAAGTTTGTCTTCAATGTCAAATGACAAATAAATTGTTTCAATTTAATACTGAAAATATTTTCAATAATTTAAAAAAAAAATTGAAAAGAAAAAAGTAGTATGATATTTATATATATTTTGGTATTTCTAATTTGATAAATACTTTTGTTGTATTTAGAAAATAAAATTTAAAAATGACTATAACATGTGTTTGTTCTCGATTTTTCTATTTATATTCTTAAAAAACGAGTAAATACGGAAAATAAATTTTTTCATTAATGGTAGTGTTTTAAATATGTCGGAAATAAATATTAAGGTTTGAGAATGGGAAAAGAGCGCGATAGATTTAGTGATGATGGTATTGATGCTAAATTAGTAAATATCAAGATTTGATCCTTTTTCGGAAGTAAATAATAGGGTTTGAGAATGGAATAAGAATTCAGTAAATGTACAATAGATGGTATTAATGATGGATTGATCAATATTAGGTTTGATTTATGCATTTTGTCTATTCTTTGTTGATGATTTTATACTTTTCAATTGATATCTTGTATTTCACTCTATTTTGACTCATTATTGTATGTGTATCTACGGAGTGGAATGTTTTGTATTGTTTGAAATGTTTTGTTTTGGAGAACTATATTAGCTTGGTGTAATGATTGAATTTCTCAATTTAATGACAATCTAAAACATTAAAACCATTTTAAATTAAAGTAGGTTTGTCTATCTATTACAAAATATGTTAAATTACCACTTGAGTGATGAGTTCTCTCTTTGATTATATTTGCTTCGAAGAATGGTTTGTTTGGGTAACATAATTGGCTAAAATATGTACTATTGTGTATAATAATAGAAAGAGAATATGATCAATTAGACTTTAGAGATAAATTTTATTTGCAAACGGCATTACAAATGTGATATATTTTTTCTTGATATTGTGCGTTTTATTGTCATTGTTTACGTATGTGGAAAACATGTGTATATGTGCTCTTCATAGTTGTATGGAACTTGTGGTTATATATGTAAAAAAATTTATCATACTTATTAAATGAAAATATGTTTTGTGATATATTAAAGATATGAAAGATTCTAATTCTAATGCATGTTGATGATATAATCTATTAGAAATAAATAAAATCCGTTGATGTTTTGGCTAACCGAGTAAAGTATACTTGTTAAAAACCCTAATTCAACTCAAAAATGAAAATAAATAAATAAATAAGCAATAATAGTCTTCATTTATCTTTAAGATCATCATCATAAAGTAAGAGTATATAGTGATATGGGTGAAGCCATATAGTGAGTTTTCTCAACTTTGTGTGATTTCAATCATTTTGTTTAGAATCATTTCAGTGAGAGCATTTTGGAGGTGGAGATTATGTTTTTTTAAAGATAAATGTTAAATATTATTGTTGTTAAGAAGTGAGAGAATCTGCTATTGAGATTTTGATGGTTCACGAGTGTATAAAGTCTTTTGAAAAATAAAAAACAAGTGTATGTAACGTTTTTTGTAGTTGTATGAGTACGTGTTGTTTACAAATTAATATATGAAATGTTCATATTATGGATTTTATGTTTCAATTTAATATTAAAAATATTTTCAAATAAGTGTTTCCTTCTATGATGAATGACAAAAAATAATATTTAAATTTGATATTGAAAATATTTTAAAAAATAAAATAAAAAAGTAGTTTGATAATTATGTTTACGTATTTCTAATTTGATTGATAAATATACTTTATTTTTGTTGCATTTAGAAAATAAAATCTAAAAACGAGTATAATGTATTTGTTCTTGATTTTTCTATTTTTATTCTCAAAAAACCAGTTAAACATGGAAAATAAATATTTCATTAATGGTAATATTTTAAATATGTCGGAAATAAATATTAGGGTTTGAGAATAGGAGAAGAGTGTGGTAGATTTATTGATAATGACATTGATATTAAATTAGTAAATATCAAAGTTTGATACATGTCGGGAGTAAATATTAGGGTTTGAGAATGGAATAATAATGTAGTACATGTACAAAAGATGATATCAATAATGGATTAGTCAATATTATATTTGACTTATGCACTTCATCCATTATTTGTTTGATGATTTTATATTGTGTGATTGACATTTTGTATTTCTCTCTATTCCGATTTATTGTTGTTTGTAAATCTATGGAGTGGAATGCTCTTTATTGTTTGACATGTTTTGTCTTTGTGAACTATTAGCTTGATATAATGACTTTATATCATTGTTCAATGACAAACTAAAACAGAAAAACTATTTTAAAGTTGAGTTGTTTATCTATTGAGTAATCATTATATTTTACTTAGGTCTAAGTATCTTTTATAAAATTGGTTAATTTATCACTTGAGTGATCAATTATCTCTTTGATTATATTGACTTTGTATAATATTTTGTTTGGGAGATATAATTGGTTAAAATATGTATTATCGTGTCTAAATATAGGAGAAGCATGTGACCAGTTATATTTTAGATATAAATTTTATTTGAAAATAACATTATAAACATGGTATATTTTTTCTTAATATTATTGTAGTGTATTCTTATCGTTGTCATTGTTTAAGTATATGAAAAACATGTGTACGTTCTTCATAAATATACTAAACTTGTAATTGTTCGTGAAATTTTATCATACATGAATGATTTTTTTTGTTATAATACATTGAAAAGATATGAAAAGTTTCTTTTACGGGTACAAAAGATATGAAAGATTCTAATTGTAATATATGTTGATGATAGAATTTGTTCAAAAGATAACTATGTTATCTTCATTCATCTTTTTTAAAATTAGAGTGATGATAAATTTATTGATAATTAACATGGCGTATATATATGAATTTCACTACAAATATTTAAATAAAAAATAACGTATCGACATATATGTACTACTAGTCCTAGATATTTTGTCAAAATATATTAAATAAATTTAAAATTACAATACCCTAATTTTATGTATCTTAAATTCAAATTATTTATTTGTGTGTTTACCTACACATATATATATATATACTCCCGCTAATTCTTTTTATAAGAGACATTTGAGTTAACATTTGGTTAACAAAATTATAACTCAGGTACATTAATTTTTTGAAGTCAAATTGTAATTCAATCGTCTCTTATAAAAAAGACTAAAAGTAGTATTGATGACACAATTTTTATACATAATTCAGTGAGTAGATTTTGAGATTAGTGAAGTCACAATAATAATATTGTATATTATTAAATTATTTTAAGTTTCAATTTTGGATTCGATGTGCAAACAAAACCCATTGATATTTTGTCTAACCAAATAAAATAGTACTTGTTAAAAATCATAATTCAACTAAAAAATTAAAAATAAAATAACATAATGATCACAAAGTAAGAGTATATAGTGATTTGGAAGAAGCCATATAGTGGATTTGCTCCACTTTGTGTGATTATAATAACTTTGTTTAAAATTATTTAGGCGAAAATATTTTGGAATTAGCTTGTGTTTTCTTGTTTTGATATGGAGGTGATATTTTTAAAAAGAGAAAGGTTAAGAAGTGAGGGGAGCTACTAATAAGAATTTGATGGTTCACAAGATATGTAAAGTTTTTTTGCAAAATAAACAAGTGCATGTAAAGTTTTTTTTTAGCTGTACGAGTATGTGTTGTCTCGAAATTAACATATGAAACATTTATATTATAGATTTTATATTCTTGATTCTAGATGTCACTTGATGTAAATTGATGATGATTTAGATGATAAGTTCGATGTTATTATTACGAGGATATTGATATAATCGTTGATGTTGATTATTTTTTAGTTGAGAGCATAACAACCGGTTATGATTTCATAATTAAAGCTCTAAACCGTTAAAAAGATTTTAAAAAGTTAATATGTATATTTTAAATTCACGAAGAGAAATATTTTCAATAAAATAATTTATAA
>JBBPBP010000001.1:63205522-63225285 GCA_037974735.1 Cicer chorassanicum
TTAACTTGAATTAAATATGTCACAAACATATGATAAAAATAACGAAAATTGTGGTAGAACTTTTTATAATAATGTTAACATATTTAAAAAAAATAATTTAAAAATATACGTCGATATTTTAATATAAGTTAAAAATACTTACATAATAATTGTATTGAAACTAAAAATGTTAATTTCTTTTATAAAAATTTGATAGAATTAAAAAAATTCTTAGCAATTAATACTTAGCAATTATTATAATTTATAGTAAAAAAATTCGGATCCAACTTCCGAATTATTATTATATTTTATTTATTTATTTGATAAGCTATTATTATTATTATTACAAATGTTCTACAATTATTATTATTACAAAGGCATTTCCGTGAAGCAAGTATCTGTTGTTTTTTCCCACCTCGAAACGCAACCAAACAATTTCAACCTCTCTTCTCTTTCACTCTCTCTCACAATCAACAATCATTCTTACCGTATACTTCCATATCCACAATCCATATTCTTCAAACAATGTACTAACAATTTCTCTTCACTCTTTCCCACTTTCACTACGACGTCGTTTCATACACACTCCAATTCCCGCTTCGATGATTCTTCTGAATCACCACTTCCCTACTCCCCACAATGATCCTCAACAATCACTCCTTCTTTTTCGGGACTAACCTTCACTCTTCTCACCAAACCGATAATTCATTTCAATTGAACCCCAAAAATCTTCTAAACAAGGGTTTTTCCACTTCCAGGTGCACCGTTTTTTCTAAACGCCGTCATTTTGTAAGTCATTCTCTACGTTTTCCTCATTTTTCTCGCCAAAATGTTGGGGTTTTTAAAAAAGACATTACTTTCAGAAGTGGGTATAGGTTAAAATGTGCTAAGGAAAAGGAACCGTTTTTTGGAAGTGAAGCTTTGGTTAGTTATCTAACACCTTTATTGAAAGAAGGGCTTTTTTTGATAAGGGCTTCTGTTTACACTGCTGTTTTATGTGGTGTTTGTATGTTAGTTTGGTATGGTCAGAATAAAGCTAAGGTTTTTGTTGAAACCAATTTACTGCCTTCTGTTTGTTCAGTAATTAGTGAATATATTCAGCGTGAGGTTGAGTTTGGTAAGGTTAGGAGAATCTCGCCGTTGAGTATTACGTTGGAGTCGTGCTCGTTTGGACCTCATAAGGAGGAGTTTTCGTGTGGGGAGGCTCCTACGGTGAAGCTTAGGATACGTCCTTTTGCGAGTTTGAGGAGGGGGAAGTTGGTGATTGATGCGGTTTTGACGCAGCCGAGTGTGTTGGTGGTGCAGAAGAAGGATTATACTTGGTTGGGAATACCGTTTTCGGATGGAGTTAGAGAGAGGCGGTTCTCCAGTGAAGATGGGATAGATTATCGTACGAGAACGAGGAGGCTTGCGCGAGAGGAAGCTGGTGCTCGGTGGGGAAGAGAAAGGGATGAAGCGGCTAGGGAAGCTGCTGAGGTTGGTTACTTTGTTTCTGAGAGGAGTTGTGGTCTTTCGGAAGTTGATGGTTCGAAGGAGATTGCAACTAGTTCGAGTGAGTTAAGCGAGACCACACCCTTTTTCTGCGTGGATGACGGGAAGCATGATCATCGGTTTATGGACACTGGTGTTGAGTATGATACGAAACATGCAGATTTGGAAAAATCATTTGGAGTAAAATTTCTTGGGTCAGGATTTCGATTTTGGTCTAGAGTGTTATCGGGGCGAAGGAAAAACAGATTTAAGAGGAAGGCTAATGGTAGTAACATCCATGCATCTGGTGTTGCGACAAAAAAAAGAATGTTTGAACGTAGCGCATCGGCAGCTCGTGCATACTTTCGCGATCAATCACATGGGAAGTATGGAGAACCTACATCATTATCTTCTGAATGTTTTCATTTTATGAATCATGATATGCAGGCAGCGAAAAGTGAGGTCGATGGAAATGCAAAATCTGTTGCCATTGGTGATGAAACCCAAAGTGCTACAATATTCAGAGATACAGGAATCTGGTCCCCTGCAGTAAATGAAAATGTTGGCGGTGATTCAGATTATTTGAAAAGTGAGCCAACTTTACCTACCAGAGAGAGTAAATTTGAAAATTTGCATTCTAGTGAGGATGTTGCAGTACCTGCTACTGCTAATAGTAGTACAGAGAAAAATGAAGTGTTGGTACCTCATGTTGCAGACAATCATTTTGGTGATGGTACTTTGTCTGGGGTCCAACCAGGCTTTACATCTGAAAATTTGGATTTTGCGAAGCCAAATCCTCAATGGGCAACTTATTTTCAAATTCCCTTTGAGTCATTACTTGTGAAATTTGGCTTAACGTCGTATATAAGAAATATTGAGGAGTCAATATCCTGCTTTCTTTCTGGTCCCATTGAAAAGTTGAAGGCTGATGTAGGTGTGAAAGTGGAGGATATTGTTGCAGAACATGTTGATGAGTTAGATTTTGTGCAGTCTGAAGGCATTACTAAGACTCTCCCTGTTATATTAGATTCTGTTCATTTCAAAGGTGCAACGGTGATGCTACTTGCATATGGTGACGGGGAAGTTAGGTAAGTGCCAATCTTATCATTTACTACTTAATCTGTAATCACTATGTAGATGAAGTGATGGACATCCTTCTCCACCAGTTACAATTTTAATATGATGCATATATGTTATATTAGTGAGGTTTTGTTGGGATTTATATTTGACATGTTATGAGCCATTCTTATAGGAATTTAAAAGGAATTTATCTCAAATATTATAAAAAACCCTTAAATATGAGCATTTAATATTATATTGCATTGTATTGTATAAGCATCCTCTGAACTCTAGGCATATGATGACTAAGCACACTAAATCAAGCTGCTCTATGTCTTTATCTTTGGTTGCTCCTATTTGTTCCTCTCAAAATTTATTAATTTGTATATCTATATATAAATATTTTTTTTTCTTTCCTTCTTGCATCAGTCAAGCATGTGCATATTCTCAGGATGCAGATGATTATCATGTAATTAGATTTTCTTATCTATTTGTTTAAATACTCATGCTGAAATTAAGGCTAATAATTTGCTATTGTGAAATCTTATTATTATGTTTATCTAGCAATAGGGTTCCTGCTTGTTCTCAGCACAATTTTTGAGGTTGAATTTTCTGTCATTTTGTTTCTTGCGCTTTGACATAACTGTAATAGGAGACACCTTTCTTTATTTCGTGAATCCTTGAAACTTGAATATTTTGCTATATACTTTTTCCTTTTGACAAAATAGAAAGGATAATTTTAGTTATGTCACTATTGTATCTTAAATTGATTGAAGGCTTGGAGACATTGAACAAATGTGATTTTTTTTTAATATTTTAATGAATAGTATTTACTCTTTGTTGAGTAAAAGCAGAAATTATGGATTTCTTAAGTGGAATATTATAGGTTATCGAGGACACGCAAAGAAAAAAATCTTACACCAAAAAATTAGTATGATGAAATTTAAGTGTTCTTTACTTTTACTTCCAGGGAGATGGAGAATGTCAATGGGTACGTAAAGTTACAAAACCACTATAGTCGCATACATGTGAATCTAAGCGGAAATTGTAATACTTGGAGGTCGGATATTCTATCTGAAGATGGGGGCTGGTTGTCTGTTAATGTTTTTGTTGACACTATTGAACAGAATTGGCACACTAATTTAAAAGTTGACAATCTTTTTGTCCCGGTAAAGTGTTCAGTAATTTGAAGCTTCTTTATTTCCTGCTTTGCCATTTAAGTTCAACAGATTGCTTACGTAGTGCGTCTGGCTTGAATGCTTTGCAGCTGTTTGAAAGGATTCTAGAGATTCCAATTAAATGGTCTAAAGGGAGGACTACTGGCGAGGTGTTTCTCTAACTTCAAATTCATTTACTTTTATATTCTACTTGATAGTTTAGAAAAGGTGTATTTCTGACCTATGATGTTAAATAACTAACACCACCTTTACTTTATATATATTCGGTAAGTAAATATATTACTTGGTATTTGGCAAATATATTATTTGATGAACTCATATGTTATTCTATATAATCACTCAAGTGCTGTATTTTTTGGCTCGGATTGTGGAACTTCTTGATTGCATCTTACCTTTGTATCTTTGGACTCTATTATAGTTATGTTGGCATGATGCTTGTTTTTCTTGATATATATAACTTAACCTATGTAATTTACTTCTACCCTATGTTTAGGTTCACTTGTGCATGTCAAAGGGGGAGACTTTCCCAAATTTTCACGGACAGCTTGATGTGACAGGGTTGGACTTTCAACTATTGGATGCTCCATCATGTTTTTCTGTAAGTCTTCCTATACTCTCCTTATTTGACACCTCATTTCCTCATATTTGGTATTCCTTCTTTGTGTGTTTCTGTTATGGGCTGCATAGGCATAACATAACTATCGATAGCTTTTGTACCTTTGATCATATATGCAGTACTTAGGTATATAGGTCTGCAGTTTTACTAAATGTTTTTTGTTGTTCACGTAGATGAGCGAGAGGGAAACTAAAATGTGATTTTGCCTCCTTTTGTATTTTGTTTCAGAACATATCAACAAGTTTATGTTTTCGTGGTCAAAGAATATTTTTACACAATGCAAATGGCCGGTTTGGAAGTGTTCCTCTAGAAGCATCAGGAGACTTTGGCATTCATCCCGAAGAAGGAGAATTTCATCTTATGTGTCAGGTACTTCTCTCTCTCCCCACACAAGGCTTGGTCAAATATAATTTCTACTTTGGTTTAAGAATTGATTCGAATTATTAGGTCTCTAGCTTTCCAGAAGTCATCCTTTGACGATGACAAGATTTTTTCACCGGTGATTACAAAATTCTCCTGTAATCTGCAGTCAGACTAGTTTTATTTCTGAACATAATTCTTTTTTTTTTTCAAGAATTATCTATCTGAAAAAACTCATATTCTGTGACATGTTCCTAGCACAAAACATTTGGGTTGGAGGCATGGATTAAGCATGGCCCCACCTCACTTTATGCTAAACTAAAGTTGAGGTCACCTGGTGCTTTAAAGCTTCCACCATGGTGGGACCCGTGGAACGGTTGGACCCATTATAGATCTATTGTAGGTAGCCTTGCTGACAAAATCTATCATCAGAGAAGAGTGAAAGAATCTAAAGAATATGATCAAAACATGATTAACTGTATTGATTGATTTGCATCATAGTTCTATCCCTATTTATACAGTATGTGATTTGTGATTCTGATACAGTTATAACAGACTAGTGAAACAGCTTTTGTAACTGATAATAACAGTGTTAGGACCCAAAATGTGAATAAGCGAACTAAATTGAACTTAAAATCACGCAACAGGAGAGAAATCTGTTACTAAAAGATTCTTTGCAGTGATTCGGTTTTATGACAGATTGCTGGGATTCTTTTTTATCTGTACTTTAATATCTTTTTATGATTGAACTACCAGGTTCCTGCTGTAGAAGTGAATGCTTTGATGAGAACTTTTAAAATGAGACCACTCTTATTCCCGGTACATTTGTTTACTTCAGTGCATTAATTTTAATACTTTCAATTTTCAAACAAACTAGAACTTGCATGAGTAAAATCTAAATATTGTTTCTGAATAATCTGACACTGTGCACAGCATTATGATATACTAGTATAGACTAGGCTAAATATTACTTTAGTAAAATAAAGCTCAATCTATGACAACTAATAAATTACATTACAATATTGAAAATGCAACTAATGTTGGACAGTTACGACACTTTAACAATAATTGGGTATTACCATTTATCAATAACTTTGGAGCACATCATGTCTATTGAGTTTTCTAAGGCTACTTTAAAACATGTACAGGTGTTTAACATTTACATTGTGTGTGTCGGTCCATAAATCTGATATGCATAGCTGATGAGCGAGAATTTGGAAATCAAATACGACAAACTGACTAAGCTATTTATGATTTAATAAATATAATAAAATTAAAATTTTAAAATTTTGGAAGTCGTGGAAAATACCCCTGAAAACAATTGAAATTTCTTTCCTTTCTTTAACAAGGAAATTATATTACCTTATCCATGCCCTTTATTTCTCATTTCTTTTCCCATGATTGTTGGTTATAGTTAGCTGGATCAGTAACTGCTCTATTCAATTGTCAAGGCCCGCTGGACAGTCCAGTATTTGTTGGCACTGGAATGGTTTCTAGGACGTTCTCTTCTTCACAGATTGACACCCCTGCATCTCTAGCATCGGAAGCACTGTCTGTGAGTAAGGAAGCTGGTGCACTGGCAGCATTTGACCGCATTCCATTTTCATATGTATCTGCCAACTTCACTTTCAACACTGATAACTGTGTAAGTTGACAGGGACAGTAGTTTACCATTGTCTGGTTCAAAGTAGCAACTAGTGTGATGTTATGGTAACACTTACTATGCATATTGCAGGTTGCCGATTTATATGGAATTAGGGCATGTCTTATAGATGGCGGTGAAATTCGAGGGGCTGGGAATGCATGGATATGCCCAGAGGTATACAGTTGCCTGTTTGAAAGCCTGTCTTTTTTGTTTAGTTAAGACATAATCCATAGTTTGCATTTTTCTTTTTTCATTTCTTTTTAGACTTTATGGAACTAGAATTACTCGGAAGCATTAGCATAGTCATGTATGTGGAATCAGCATTATGTACACTCACTCTTTAAACTATTTTTAGGGGGAAATAGATTTATCACCAAAATTTTGCATTTTCTGTCAGTTTCCAGTTTTCTAAGGGTACTAATTTAATCCTCTTCATCAACTTTAAAATGTCTGCCATATGACACAATGAAGTGATACTCACACATGGAAAGATTCTGATTCTCACACTCACAAATTTGGAAATTAGAAGGTTTCATCCATTTGGCTAAAAATAATTTAGGTGTGTGAATATCTGGTCCTATTACTTTCCCAAAGAAAAAGAAACCATTTCTCTCAAGAATTATTGTCCCACACCTACTACGTATACTTATTTTGTTCTCAGGGCGAAGTGGATGAGACAGCAATAGATGTGAATTTATCTGGGAGTTTGGCCTTTGATAACATCGTGCTTCGTTACATACCAAGTTATTATCATCAGATGCCGCTCAAATTAGGGGTATTAAATGGAGAAACAAAAATGTCGGGATCTCTTTTAAAACCGTAAGATGAACCTCTCTTCAGTTTTTTTGATAATTATTAGTTCTCAATGACCAAGATTAAGCAATATTTTTTTTGCTTTCTATAATATTTCTACGGGAAGGTGATGCCCCCTTGGGGTAATAGTAAAGTTGTTGCCTTTGGACCTTGTGGAAATTGAGAACTTCTTATGCCAATGTTATTCTCAATGTCTTTTCTTGCCCTGACAATACTTTTTCCTTTATTGAATTTTTCCAATTTTAATGCAGACGGTTTGATATAAAATGGACTGCACCTACAGCAGAAGGTTCTTTTGGCGATGCTCGAGGAGATATCATAATTTCACATGAGTTTATTACTGTGAATTCTGCTTCAGCTGCATTTGATCTGCATACAAGGGTTCAAACATCATATCCTGATGATTTATCTCTTAAAAAAGGAGAGTTCAATTCACCAAGAGCCATTCCATTTACTATTGATGGAGTTGAGATGGATTTACGTATGCGTGGGTTTGAATTCTTTAGTTTGGTTTCTGCATATACTATGGATTCTCCAAGGCCTTTGCATCTGAAAGCAACTGGAAGGATCAAGTTTCAGGGGAAGGTTTTAAAACCTAGTGGCAGTATTACCGAACAAAATTGTGAGATAAACAAGCAGCATGTGCCAACGTCGGAGAAAGGAATCTCAGATAGTCTTGTTGGTGATGTTTCAATCTCTGGTCTTAAACTGAATCAATTGATGCTTGCACCTCAGTTGTCTGGGTTGTTGACAGTTTCTCCTGAGCGTATCAAGGTGACACAGAAATATCTGTTCAGGAAATTTATGAATTTTTATCATTTGATGATGCACACACACATATAGACCCACGTAGATAATTATACAGACATAAGCTGTAAAAGAAAAAGGAATCCTCAATAGACCAAAAAAAAACAAGGAATCCCCATAACTTGGGGATTTGAGAAAGATCTCAGCTATGAATCTACTACATCTTAGTAAACTAAATCATTCAAGGAAATAAAGAGAAAATAAAACACAAACAACTATCAGGATCAAACTCTTCTATCGAGTTTGATTGGGTTTGTCTGTGGTAGAACATGGGGAATGGGCATGCTACCCTTTTCCTGGACTTTGCTTCCCTTTATGATTTTTGCACGGATGTAGACTTGAGTCTGAATATTTGTTTTGTACTATTCACAAGAAGACTGTACAAATGTATATACGAAGAGTAGAATTGAAATGCCTGAGCTTTAGTGGTTTAATCATGGAAAATAGAAAGGAATGGAAAATGAAAGAACAAATATAAATATTAATTACAATCAATACTCACCCCAAGCTTGATCATATATATCATTTGCATTCAGTTGTTACACATACTTATCCTATGTCCCCAAAGATATTTGCTAGCTGATCCCTTTAACCTACAAAAGTCTTGGTGATGTCTAAGGGGTTATTTTCTCTCATGCAATAATAATTACACATAACTGCAGTTACCTTAATTACCTTAATCACATGTGTCTTTTTAACTTGTATAATACATCTAGACATTATTAACATACTTTCCAACAACACCCAATTTGTCATTAAAAGTTTTTATTTTGAAGTTGGCATGGTTATGTCATCAAGTTTTAGCTCTGCTTCTGTTAGAAAATTTCATATTATTTGCCTGTATTGAATATATACAGTTTTTGTAACTTCCAATTAATCTTGGAACACAGTTGGATGCCTCTGGTAGGCCTGATGAAAGTCTTGCTGTGGAGTTTGTTGGGCCACTACAGCCCAGTAACGAAGATGGTGTTCAAACTGGAAAACTGTTGTCTCTTTCTCTTCAGAAAGGGCAATTGAGGGCGAACGTTTGTTTTCAACCATTTCATTCTGCTAACTTGGAGGTAACTAAATTTAAATTTTGGGCTTAGTATTTGAATCTAGATCTGTTTGTTTCTTTGCTTGTATAATTAATTTTTTTTTTTTGTATAGGAACCGGATTTTGTATTGAAAATCTCTGATTTCTTTCTTGCAGGTACGCCATTTTCCACTTGATGAGTTGGAGCTTGCTTCTCTTCGGGGGACTATACAGAGAGTAAGGCATATTGGCTTATTTTATTACATTTTTCCTTATCATCCCTGTTCTTTGCTGTTCCCCTCTACACACACTTAGATCGTTACAAAGTTAGTCCAACCCAGATTCAGTGCCTTGGCGTCTCAGGAGTCGTTGGAGAAACTGCATCTTTTTTACACTGTGGATGAGCTTTTTTGGTTTATCATATTTTTGGGGAAGGTGATGCTTGCACTGATAAACAAGTTGCATATGGCATTGCTCATCCCAGTTTTTACTGTTGGGACTTGGACACCTCTAATTCATTGCAGAGGACTTAAAGACAAAATCATTTAGGCTTAATATATAAACAAAACAGTGGCTGTGATGCTATTTTAGGGACCAACTATCCCGAAACCTTAAACTAATAGAAGAAAGTCAAGAAACTAATATCTCTAACTTAAAGTACATTGATATACATTTAGAGAGATGGGCAGGTAGAATAAAATTGAGTTCCTAAAATTCTACTGTGCAGATTTGACATTTTCTATCAACTTTAACTTCATTGCTTTCCCTCGTCTTTGTCCTTCCTTTCTTCTTTTCAAACCTTTCTGAATGGTAATGTGGTTGAGACATTATTTACTGGTCATGTCATGGAAATAATATATGGTGATTTAACCTGCTTCTTTGCTTTCAGGCAGAATTGCAACTTAATCTTCAAAAGAGAAGAGGGCATGGAGTCCTATCTGTACTTCGGCCGAAATTCAGTGGTGTGCTCGGTGAAGCGCTAGATGTGGCGGTTAGATGGAGTGGAGATGTTGTGAGTGCATAAGATCATCTTATTATTTTTTTTCAATTGAATTTGAATTGCATGTGTTTACTTATTGCTATCCTGGGAATTAAATGACGAAGTCCGTTAGCTGACCAGAGTTCTGTTAGTCTTTTTTTCTTCTTCTGTTTATAATTTCACCCACAACATTAAATCTTTAACAGTATCTCTTCAATGTTTGCTAACAATTTTCTTCCTAATACAAAACCCTCATAAATTGGGGGAACTAAAAAAATGTATTGGAGAAGGATTTTGTGGGGCTTAGATAAATTCTTCAAATCCTTTTCATCTCTTTATAATAATCTTAAAATTAAAAATACATTAGTCATATGCATCCCCTTCTCATTCTATACAAAAACGCTCTCTCAAATAAGGTGGATGATTTCTCTCTCTTTTCCTTACCTCCCCTCTTTCAAAAGTCCTCCCCTCCCTTCCAAACTCTCAAACGGAGCCCAAGTTTCCAACATCAAGCCATTAAAGATCTTTTCTTGATTACATTGGATGAATAATAATGCAATTTAATGAAGTCAATGTTTTGAAGTTGTTAATGATGTGTTTGTCTAGTACTGATTGTCAGTTGATGCATTGTTCAGATCACTATTGAAAAAACTGTTTTGCAACAAAACTACAGTTATTATGAACTTCAAGGTGAATACGTTTTGCCTGGCACTCGAGATCGTAATCCTATTGATGGAGGAGGTGGCCTTTTTAAAAGGCTAATGTCTGGTCATGTTGGTACTGCTATATCCTCAATGGGCAGGTGGAGAATGAAACTTGAAGTTCGCAGGGCAGAGGTTGCCGAGATGCTTCCTCTTGCGAGGCTTCTTTCTCGAAGTATGGATCCTGCTGTTCATTCAAGATCTAAGGTTGCATCATTATTCATGTCTTGGAATGTTACATATATTCATAATAAACCATCTTAAAGCAGCTAGTTGATGTTGCATATATTCATAATTAACCATGATAATGTATGTTGCTATGCGCTATGTATGCAGGATTTCTTCCTTCAAAGTTTGCAGTCAGTGGGAGTATACTCTGAAAGCCTTCAACAATTGCTTGAGGTATTGTCAGAGAATCACTATATCTTATTACTCAAACATGAAGTGCATTTGTAATTATTTATATATATAACATTAATTAACTAGTAAAATGTGTTGCAAAAGTTAAATTTTGTTTTTATCGTCTGATAATGTTACGCACACCATGCAGAAAATGAGGGGGCTTCATGCTCCATCAAATGATGTTGTTCTTGAGGATTTAACCCTGCCCGGTTTATCTGAATTCAAAGGTCATTGGCATGGATCTCTTGATGCTAGTGGTGGAGGAAATGGAGACACTTTGGTAAAAAATTAGATTTTGTATTCTTTGGAGGTCCATGAATAATCTATTTTTGAATATTGACTTTCTTATTCTATGTCATTTCAGGCCGAGTTTGACTTTCACGGGGAGGACTGGGAGTGGGGAGACTACAAAACTCAGCGTATTGTGGCAGTTGGTGCTTATAGTAATGATGATGGTATGCACCTGGAGAAAATTTTCATCCAGAAGGATAATGCAACCATCCATGCTGATGGAACATTGTTAGGGCCTAAAAGCAACCTCCATTTTGCTGTATTAAACTTTCCTGTTAGTCTGGTCCCCACTGTATTTCAGATCTTTGAATCTACAGCAACAGATGTTGTTCATTCTTTGCGGCAATTGTTGGCACCAATTAGGGGTATATTGCATATGGAAGGTGATCTCAGAGGAAGTTTAGCAAAACCAGAATGCGATGTGCAAGTAAGGCTCCTGGATGGTGCCATTGGTGGCATTGATCTTGGGCGAGCGGAAGTTGTTGCTTCTCTAACCCCAACCAGTCGTTTTCTATTCAATTCAAAATTTGAACCTATAACCCAAAATGGCCATGTACTTATTCAAGGTAGCATTCCTGTTGCTTTTGTCCAAAATAACACGTCACCGGAAGATGTAGAATCAGATAAGAGTCGGACTACTTGGGTTCCTGATTGGGTGAAGGAGAAGAACAGAGGGGCCACTGATGATGTCAGCGACAAAAAAGTTTCTAGAGATAAAAATGAAGATGGTTGGAATACTCAATTAGCAGAAAGCCTTAAAGGTTTAAATTGGCAAATTTTAGATGTTGGAGAAGTCCGGATTGACGCTGATATAAAAGATGGGGGAATGACTTTGGTAACAGCTTTATCTCCTCATGCCAATTGGCTTCATGGCAATGCTGATGTCATGCTTGAGGTTGGTGAAATCACTATAAATATTCTCACATATTTGATGTTTTTTTTCTTCTCTAAGTCTCGTCGTATGGTGTGTTTAATAGGTCAGAGGTACAGTTGATCAACCAGTGCTTAATGGACACGCCTCTTTTCACAGGGCATCTATTTCTTCACCTGTGTTCCGAAAGCCATTAACCAACTTTGGTGGAACTGTTAATGTGAAATCAAACAGGTTATGCATCACATCACTAGAGAGTAGGGTAAGCAGAAGAGGAAAGCTTCTTGTTAAAGGTAACCTACCACTCAGAACTAGTGAAGCAGCTCCCGATGACAAGATAGAATTGAAATGTGAAATTTTGGAAGTGCGTGCACAAAAAACATTAAGGTTGCTTTCTTAACTTCTGTTGAAGGTTTCTCAAGTTAATGTTTTGACTTATTTGTGGATATAAAGTGGTTGATAATATAACCACTAAATATTTATTATTGATTTTTGGAACTGCATCCTTTATTTCCCTATACATGATTCTTTTAAAACACATTATCTACTTTTGTCAGTGGTCAGGTTGATTCTCAGATGCAAATAACTGGTTCAATATTGCAACCAAACATATCTGGGAATATCAAACTAAGTCACGGAGAAGCATATTTGCCACATGATAGAGGTGGTGCTCCTGCTTCTAACAGATTCCCATCGAATCAGTCCATGCTTCCTTCTGGTGGTGTTAGTCAAGTTTTTGCTTCGAGATACGTTTCACGATTTTTCAGCGCAGAATCTCCTTCAAAGGCCAAAACTTCTCAATCCCCTGGCTCTGGTATTGCTTTACTGATCTATCAGTTTATCTTGTGATCTCTCTCTCTTTTTATATTTTCACAATGTCCATTAGTGTATTTTGTGATCTCTTTTCTTTCTAAAAAACCAATGGTGGCAGTTAATAAGTCAACTCAGGTTGAAAATGAGATGGAACAAGTGCAGATTAAACCAAACGTAGAAATCTGCCTTAATGATTTGAAGCTTGTCCTTGGACCAGAGTTGAAGATAGTTTATCCTTTGATTCTCAATTTTGCTGTCAGTGGAGAGCTTGAGTTGAATGGTCTGGCTCATCCCAAATGGATAAAACCTAGAGGCATACTGGCATTTGAGAACGGTGAAGTCGATCTAGTAGCCACCCAGGTTTGTGTAACGTTTAATAATTCTGCAACTCGCATAAATTGTACTACTTTGGAATGAAATATAAGCAAAAAGGGTAACTGAAATGTTGATGTAACTGATCTTAATTTTTAACCAAATACATCAACTTTTTAGCTACTATTTTTGCTTATATTTCATTCCGAAGAGAGTATAAGCTTTGGTTTTTTCTAGGCTAATTTTGCCATAGTTTGGCTTGTATGTTTGTTATAATCCATTGTGTAGTTTAATACAATTCATTTCAAATGCAGGTGAGGTTAAAACGAGAGCATTTAAATGTTGCAAAATTTGAGCCTGAGTATGGACTAGATCCAATGCTAGATTTGGTTTTGGTTGGATCTGAGTGGCAATTTAGAATCCAAGGTAGATCCAGCAATTGGCAGGACAAACTTGTGGTGACCTCGACTCGCTCTGTGGAACAGGATGCACTCTCACCTACCGAGGTAAAATATATGCCTGGACTACAATTTGGAGCTCAGAAGTCTAAATTTTTAGTCCTGTATTCAAATGTACTTATGCTGTTATTGTCAAGAAAGAACAATTAAACTGGCTGGATGACATTTTTTTTAAGAAAATACCATCTATTTTGAAGTGTTTATCTCAAGCACAAAACAAAAATAAAATATAAAATGACATTATGTAGATTTTAACAGATTCAATATGTTCCAGTCAAATAAAATCTCCATCTGCTGCTGGATATAAAAATTTCTGAATAATTTTAGTGTCAAGCTAGATAATAGTTTCATCGGTGAAACTAAATTGCCTTCATGATATGATATTTGAGCAGGACTTTCCTATTAATTGTTTTCATCTATGCAGGCTGCCAGAAGGTTTGAGAGTCAATTGGCCGAATCCATTTTGGAAGGCAATGGTCAACTGGCATTTGAGAAGCTTGCAACTGCGACTCTTGAAAAATTGATGCCACGAATAGAAGGGAAGGGAGAGTTTGGCCAAGCTAGGTGGAGGGTAGTGTATGCACCTCAGATTCCTAGTTTGGTTTCTGTTGATCCTACTGCAGATCCTCTAAAGTCACTAGCCAGTAATATATCATTTGGTACAGAAGTTGAAGTCCAACTCGGTAAACGTCTTCAGGTAATATTAAAAAATACTAGTAACAAAAACTTTGATTCTCAGAGACGTATGTTTCTACTAATTTCAATTGACTTGTAGCAATTTATAAATCCTTATTCAGATTGCCAAATAAGGAACTTTTATGCCCACAAATTGATTATTTTGTTAACCTCTTTTAAAACATTGTTAACAAGATTAGTGATTAACTTACACCTAGTGTGGTGGTTTTTGAAGTACCAACATAGTTGGGATGTCAGTAATTATAGTGATGCATTTGTATGCCTTTTTGTTGCTTAAAAATGGTGAACTTGCCTAATCATCCTTATACCAAGTACTTTTTGTAAGCTATTTTTTTGGTGACTTTTTCCAAATATAAGAGGCTGTTTACTTTTTAAAACGTTTTATATTTTCATTATTTAAAATTTGTGTTAATTTTACTTGCTAACAGAAATAAGAGACTTTCGAAGTGAAAAATTGTCTGCATTTCTAGAAACAATGAAAATGCCAAAATAACGAGTTTTGTTATTTCCGGAAATGCATAATTGCTATCTAGCATTTCATTTTCTCTCCACTGTGGTTCACTTCAAAAGTCTACTATTATCTTCTTAATAGCAAGTTAAAATAAATACATATTTTAGAAAATGAAAATAAAATATGTTTTCACAAAGTAAACAAACCCTAATATTGTGGTAATGGTCTTTGTCATTTTTATTTTTCTGGCAAGTGGGTGTTGCTTTGTCATTTTATATTGGGATGTTTGGTTTTCATTGAGCAGACATTATAAACCAGAAAAGATCATGTAGTTGTTAGATGTTACTACATCATATAGAAGCATCTATTATCTGTTATCTAGTGAAATACCAAATCCTTTTTCAGATTTTTTATTCAAGAACCTGTGTCAATCATTGTTAAAATGCTTTTTTCTACTGTCACTCTCTTGTACTAGTTTATAATTATCTAATGAAGCAATTATTTTACTTCCAGGCTACAATAGTTAGGCAAATGAAGGAGTCCGAGATGGCGATGCAGTGGACCTTGAGCTATTTGCTTACAAGTCGTCTGCGGGTGCTCCTACAATCTTCGTCAACCAATCGTCTTCTTTTTGAATATTCTGCCACTTCTCAGGATTAACTTGCAACATCATTTTCCCCCACCTAGATTAAGCTGTATCACTGTCCCTAGTAGCAATATGGAAAATTGGTCATGATGCTCTTGATCATATTTTAAAGGGAAGGGGAATTTTGGGACACTCTTTGAATGTGTGAAAGTAGTGTAGATGCATATTATTTTTTGCTCATATTGAGCTTGTTAATATGTAGATTGAATAATAAATCAGCCTATTATTAGTTTTGTACAGAAATTCAATTTTGATGAAAGAAAATATATAGTATGATAATATATTATTGATGACACATGAAGGTTAGATGTTGTGTGTGTTGAAAGAGTAGTGCTTTTGTTTCTCCATCAAATCCTCTCTTGCAACCTTATTGTTCAATATAATGTCTGGATTGCTTCATTGAAGCAAAGTAACATTAATTGTCTATTACAAAACATTGGTCTAAATTTTGGATACACTTACACGTCATTAAGAACATGTATTATAAAATTTACTCTTGAATTGAAAATTAATTTATCATTATTTGATAATGCATTCAAAGTAACATTGTTTAAACAAATTTTCATTTTCACCCAACGGGTGCCCTCAACTTTTTGTATATTATTGATGTAATTTTGTTTTTAAAATGCCTATAGTAACAACTTAAATAATAAATATTTGTGGAGAGATTTTAAGAATTAATTTAACAAAGCGATATACAGTGTTATTCAATTGTATGCATCGGATTTTTTTTTACAACGTATTAGTATAAAAATTAATCTTATCCTTTAAATCGATAAAAATATATTTAACTTATTGTAGCTCGCTTTAATTGAAAACTAATAAGTAGTAGAAATATATGACTAGTTGGTTGTGAAAAATTATTATAAATTTATAATCATGTTTTTCATTCTGACTATATATATATATATATATATATGGTGATTTTGCCATTTATTAATAAATTAAAGTACACCAACTGTATTTAATGGAAGAGGTTAGTGTCTGCACCGTAATCAATTATAATTCAGATTTTAACCGATAAATGTATTTATATTTAATGCCTAAGGTACAAAATCTACTAGATTAACTTTGCATAATAAAATGGATTAATTATTTATGAAAACAGTAATTAGATTTTTTTGACAATAATCGAGCATAATGAAACAGTCTAGTGCTCTTTTGCTTTTGTTATTTTTCCGGCTCAGGTAAGCACTGCTTAATTATATACATAAAAATTATAAATACTGAATAAAGCAAATGAGAAAATAAAACTATTTTCACTTTTCTCTACCTTTTCGATCAGATCTCTCGAGAAAATTAGGGTTCGTCATTTTTCTCTAAACTGCTTACTTTTCTCTTCGAATCGCAGTTTTTGTTATTCATTCATTTATCCTTTCTGATCAAAATGCTTCGATCAAATCAAATCCACTATTGAATTTGAAAAACTAATTCACATGAAAATCAAACGAAATTGTTTATTGTTTTGTTGGATTCAATGGTTTTATTTTGTTGATTTCATCACCACTGCAATTGTTTATTTTTTCTTTATTTCGTTATTATGGTTCAAGTTTCGATTTTGTTTATCTTGATCTTGGAAGAGTTTGAAAGGGGATTAGAAAAAAGAGTCAAATTTCAATGTTTTTGTTTGATTGTGTTATTCATTCTTATATCTGTAAAAGAGTTGCAAGAACATGTTAGGATTGAATTCACCATTTAGCTAGCTATTGATTTAGAGCTTATTCAATCATATTCTACTTTCTTTATGTTTGAATCTATTTTATTTTTGCTTTGAATCTTTGGTTTCTTTCTAGAATTTGTGGTTTTGATTGACTAAAGCAGCATGTTTGACTAATTCTTACACTTGTATGTTTTGGTTTCCACAGAAAAGGAAGAACAAGTATTGTCTATCTATCTGATTTAACTGTAACACCATGAAGCCGCGAAAATCTTCTTTGAATCCATTTGCAGCCTCATATGTTCCTATCTCTAAAAGGCCAGATACTATTAGAGTTCCTGTGCCAAAAGGTGCCATGGACTATGATGGGACTGTTTGGTTTCCAACACCTCAAAATACAACAAACGATGTGCAATTTGTCAACAAAAGCGCCCATAAGCTCTCTCCGGTGAAAAGCCAGCCTGCATCTAGTTCTTATTACGTTTCCCCACCGCAGAGTATGGTACAGCTGACAGATAATCAGTTTATGGATGAAGAGGTTGATATAGATTTGGAATATCTTAGGATGACATTTCCTGGTATATCCGATCAGTCCCTTGTTGATGTCTACAATGTTAACAGTGGTGACCTTGATGCTGCTATTGATATGCTCAGCCAACTGGAGGTATAATCCTAAAATTGTTAGCTTTTTGGCTTTAACTTTGTTGTTCATTCAGTGTCACCTTTTTTACTTATTCCAATCAGTTAATGACTAGACTGTTTTTTGTCTCTTAAATGCATGAGGGTTAATTTATTATTCAGGCTTTGTAACTATAAATGTTGAATCACATCATATGCTAGGACAAGTTTTATCAAATAGCGGCTATAGTGTAGCGAAATTTTAACAATCCGCTATTGTTCTACAATATGCAATTTAGTACAGTGTTGTTGAGTTGCGACTATAGCAGTGCTATAGCATTGTAGTGTAGTGAAATTTGAACAAACCACTATTTTCCACTATCTGCGATAGACAACACTGGCCATGACATTGACTGGAAATTTTGGGTTGAATGTGTACTTACATGTAGATGTAGATGAAACAACTAATTTGTAGCATACCCTTCATATACCCTTTCCTGAGTGTGTACTCCTTTCCTTTCCTGAAGATCGTATATATCCAGACGACGTTGGATAGAAGAAAAGGTTGTCATCTTGTGGTTGTCATCTGGCAAATCCAAAATCTGAGAGTTTTTTTTTTTTTTTTCATCTTACAGTTTGATGATGGTGTTGACTCTTCCGGAAATCTTCCAGATACACTGGATATTGGTGATGTTTCAGAACCTGAATTTCCAGCTGATTCCGCTTCATCAAAACAGAAGAATGTAACAGCCGTACCCAGTACTTCATCTGATCACTTGTGAATTGATTTCCAAGTGTGAGTTGTGAATCGATTTGCTACTCACAATTGGTTTGGTTGGGATATAAATAGTGTAAAACTAGGGAAAATTTGCTTTAGGTGGAGACGTTGGATACACATGCGTCGATTTATAGACTGTATAGTCCTTAGCTGCGTCTTGTTTTGCTTAATATGGTCTGAAATGTTCTCTTTTTGATGCGTTGCTTGTGCCTCTCACAAATTGTGCAGCTTTCAATTGTATGAATTTGAAGGCCAGTGAAAACAAAAATGGCCAAAGAGTTAGAAGGAAAATACACATATAAGTGAAGGTGATTTTTCACTTGGGAATTGTACCTTGGTGAGCAACTTTGGGGCTTACATTACAACAGATATAATACATTAGTTTTATTTGCCTTTCTTTGAGTGTTGACACCCTTTGATGAAGATGTTAAAATACTCGTAGTCATATCCATCTATTTCGACAGTTTTATTTGCCTTTGTTTGAGTGTTACTCTTCAATAATCCAATTTAGAGATTGTGATAGTAGTCTTAGGGGTAAGTTGGGTTAATTCATGCTGTCAAAATAGATGGATCTTACGAAATGTAATTTGGATTACAATGAGTGGATAAAAACAATACATATATAATCAATTGTTGGAACCAGATGATCTTTTACTGGAACTGTCGAGATATACGATGTTTAGTATGCAACTTTGGATTTGGATCCTTTTTTCAATATAAAATTTTAATTTTTTATTTATTATACTTTGTTTTTAACTTGGTCTTCCTTCATTCTATTTTGACGTTTCATACAAATTTAAATAAACTGAAACAATTTGAAATTTAACCAATGTAACGATGTTATAAAATAAAATTTAGTAATCGACAGATATATTCTTTGTTTTTTCTTGATGTAATTGATAGATAACTCTTTGTTTTTTTTCTTTTTTTATGTTATCTAGAGATAGATTTTTGCTTTAAGTTATTTTATGTTTTATTTTATTTTAAATATTTAAAGATTATGATTTGAGGACTATAACTTATCATTTAAATTTGTAGAATATATCAAGAATAATAAAAATTAAATTGAAACTTAAGAAACATTCAAAATCAATTAAATTATTTATAGAGATTTGAAATTAAAATATAACATTAAAACATGATAATTT
>JBBPBP010000001.1:63227357-63237523 GCA_037974735.1 Cicer chorassanicum
AAAATTCGATTAAAAAAAATGCTCGTAGTGAAACTTTATTCACTAACTTATGAAACTTGTAAAAAATAATTTATATGAAATTACTTTTTTAGACTAATAAATTAATTATTTATTCTTATTTTATAAAAAAAAAATATGTTTAAAAAACACTCCTAGTTATCTTTATCAACTATTATAGATTCAAATCGTCTCAAATAATTTCTTTTTATGAATTTTGTACGAAAAATAATTTGTATGAAAATGATTTTTTTGTTACAATATGAATTTATTATAATTTTGATGATTTGGTCTAATGGTAAAAAGATATGTCCGCTCTACGATCGCAGAAAATTGTTATTATAAAAAAAAATAAAAATTAATTAATTATTCTTATTTTATACTACAAATTTTGGTTAGATAAGCTTTTCTTATACATACTTTAAAACACATAAAACTTATATTTTACCTGAAAACGAAGTTACAAATTAATACAATTAGTAGAATAAACCTGAAGTTGCATTGTTGCAATTTAATTTCAATTGCAACAAAAATTAAACTTTTAAAGAGTTAAATGGATAATTTGCAATGTAATATTTCTATATTTGTAATGTTAACAAGTATTATTGACACCCTTCTTAGTATTTGTCCCCCTTTTTTATGTGCAAATACATCATTATAGACTGCTGACACATAAACTATATTAGTATTCTAACAACTCAACAATAATATCATTAATAAAAAATAAAAATAAAAGAATGGGGACATAAAACAAAAATCATTTAAAAAAAGGGCAAAAACAAAAATTAAGAAGATCTAGTCTGTTATAGAAGAATCATTCCTAATACAATGAAACATAATGTCCCATCACACTAATCTGTTAATAGTAATTTCTAAGTTACCTATTTTGTTTGCACAATGATTATCTCCATGTAAATATGTGAAATGAGAAATAATAAATTTCAAAGAATGAGGGACAAAGGTTAAGCAGGGAGTCAATAGAAGAGGATGTAAACATAAAATCAAAAATAGCACTCACCCAACCAATTTTATTAAATAGTTACAGTAGGGTGTATTTTATAAAACAAAATATAATGTACAATCCATTTTGAAAACTTTGTTTGTCATTGGTGCAAAGTTAGTATCAAATAACAATGTAGATTTTTAGAAGACTTTGTTCAAGAAAGCTCTTGTGTTGATGCCCTTCAACATAATGATTGATACCCTTCAACATAAGTATATAACTAAAAAATAATTATTACAAGTAGTATTAACTTTATTTTTTAAATTACAGTTTTTGTGTGTACCTTTGAGAAAAAAAACTACCATAAGATCCATCTATTTGTTTCATAGAATTTCTATAAAGTTTTAAAAAATAATAATTTTTATGTATGTTTTTCTGATAAATTTTAAAATTGACCACCGTGATAGGTGGTCCATAATAGATCATTTTGTGTTATTTTTTAGACCCCAAATTTCGCAAGCCTACAAGAATTTATGGTAATATCATCTCTATTTCATCTTTTTCTCTCAAAATACTTTTTTTATTTTCCTCCCCTTATCCTTCATGTCTCTAAGTCTATACATACACTGAATGGGAGAAGCTAGCATGTCATTTATTGAGGTGGTGTTAGACATGATAAAGTCTGCAGAGATTTGCGATAAATATAATGTGTAGAAGATACAAGATATTATTGTGAACATCAATTGTAGATAAAAATGGTATACCATAGACCATCTATTATGGTGGTTCATCTTCTAAGTCTACATGTTTCTTGACCATTTTCTAACGACAAAGATAAATTCAAATATATTTTATTAAAAATCAAATGATCAATATATGTTGAGATATCAATATAAAAATGAGTGCAAGCATTACAAATGGACACCTTATCTAATTTATGAGCATCATATTCCTATTGGCTTGCCTCATAGTAAACTCTACACGAGAACAAGAAAACGAAAGTGGCCTCCTATATTCCTTCATGATGACCCGAGGCCCTCGCAAATGTGTTTCATTCGAACAACCACCAACTTTGAGTCCATCTCAAATATAACATTCTTCATGTCAAGCTCTCTCACCCAATCGATGGTCATCGTTAAAGTCATAGGCTTCATCCATTTGAAATTCATGGAGGGATCCGATCCATAGTATTTTTGAAAACATCATTAAATCCCTTCTCACCATGTATGAAAACATCATTAACTCAAATATTCTCAGCAACAACACCATTAAAGATTATAAAGATTATAGAGACAACGCCTCACGCAAAATAGATGTTTGCTCCATAATTAGTAAACAAATGCAAAAATAAAATGCAATCCCTAGTTTGGTACCTATCAATAATCCTCCCCTGCAAAAAATGCAAATCCATACATATCTAGAGACGCCACAATTGTCTAATAAAGTAAGCAAATGGCAGTACTCCACTATATATTGCTGTGAGGCTGTGACCCATTTACATGAAATTGTTTTTAACCCCCAATGCCAACACCATATATCTGTGGCCTGTGTTGAGCATCACTTGAACAATAACTAAATCACACCTAGACCTCAGAGTCGACCAACTTACAATTCAAACCAAAAGAAGAAAATATATAAACAAAAATGATATGGAATAGATTACCTCAATCCATCCATGGAGAAAAAGTGAGTATCATTGAAAGTGAAAAAAACTTTACAAGAGTACAAGTGTAAATATGTATATAATAAGGGGTTTTTAGATTACTTTCTTTTGCTTCAGAAGATGAGTGGCTGTGTCATATTATGAGAGAGAAAAACACAAACTTCTTGTGTAGGAACCCACCACCATTACTTGAGTACATAAAATAGGTGATTTGTTCTTTCTCTCTCAGTAACTTGTAAGAGGAGCTTATCCATTTCTCAGTTCTTGAGGATAATGAGAGGATACAAATTGTATGTATTGTATATAGCTAGATTAAACCTAGGTGTTGGTGACGCCATTAACAACTCTGTTATCATCCCGTTGTTGGGTGGCATCTTCTCCAGACCCCAATCCTGTTAGGTCTTCACCAACCTCACTCTTGCAAAGAGGGCACAATGCATTTATCTTTAACCACTTATCAACGCAGTCTTTGTGGAAAAGATGAGAACAAGGCAATTCTCTCAGCTCATCGTTATTTTCATACTTTGCCAGGCAGATGCAGCAAACCTGCAGACAACCACAGTAAGTACCAACGTTTCAGCCAGCGCCAGCAGACAGACGCAAGAAATCGTTCACATAATTGGCTGTGGTGTAACAAGACAAATAATGCCAGGATGCTACAAAGTTAAATTATGTATATTGAATAAACAAAGATTAGATTGTGTACTTACTGCATCTTCACCAGAGATCACACGCTCCTTTTCGGTTCCTCCAGCCACAATTCCACCTTCCATATTAGCAGAGTTGTTTTCACCATTTCTTTTATTTTTCTTCATCTTGAACTTGTAAGTTGGCAGAGCATTGATGGATTCAGAAGTTGCCCCTCTGTTTTGTGTCAGATCCTCTCTAACGCCAAGGATGGAAATTATACACGGGAGACAACAGCAGATGGTTGAACAGAGAATGAAAGGCATAGCATAACCAATACAGCTAAATGCAAGAAATACTATACATAACCTGCCAAGGAAAAGGATATAATTTGGAAACCCTGGAAAACTAGAAGATTAAATGTAAGAGTGTATGATAGGGTATACCTATACAAGTTAGGAGCTTCATCAATAGAAGATCGTCCCCCAAAGATCCATACATTTCCAACAACAAACCACACAGCGAAAAAGCAATCTAAGGATATTTTGAAGTATTCTACAAGTATCTTCATTCTGTGTCACAATTATGAACAAGGCTTAGCACCATAATAAACTACTAAAAATTACAACGCTCAGAATTTCAAAAAAGTTCAAAAATTCATTAAATGAATAACAGGGAAATTGGAGTGAGAGACGAACAAGGCAACAAGCATGACATAAGTAAGGGATTACTTAAATAAAACAAAATGAATTTTAACATGGTAATCATTAATTAACAGTTAACTAAAAGTTTCTAATTCTATTACTGAAGCTGGTAAATACATCCAGAAGCTAATGACCAGTTCAGTAATAAAAGTTAGTGGCTGACTCTAGTTTGATGCTTTCAGTATGCTATATAGGCAGTGCAAGGTAGTATTCTTCATTACACAGCAATGGCCACTCCGCTAATTCTGCATATTCCTTCACTACTAGGATAACTGCCCCAGGCACTTCTATTTTGTCTACAATGGCTATATGATGGCACAATTGCTTAGGTGGGAGGTTGGTGGACATGATGGTTGCTATATGATGGTTGTCCTGACTATTTTACAGGTGTTATCAATTTCAAATGCAATCAAAATATTGTTCTAGATCTAGGAAGTTATCTGAAAAGATATTTTTTCCTTGGAAAGTTCATATACTACAGTGTTACCGATGGAGGAAAGCCAAAAATCCGCTATGGTGCCGTCATCCTTCACAAATTGGCCATGGCAGTTGAAAAGAAATCAGCCACCACAATCTGCGCCATAGCTGATATTTGACAACACTGATATACTCTCAAAGTTAATGTGGTCATTAATTGATTTTGTTGGGATGCTACCTAAAGTGCTTAGTTGTATTTTCCTCCTAGGCCTTTCATGTTAAGTAGTTTTAGGTAAGTATCAATCGCCAATCACGGCAGGGAAGGATGCAGAATAGTCCTAAATAAAAACAGGGTGGAGGGAAATACGCTATACATTTTAAACTGATGAATTACATATGATGGTTAGGAAAAACTGATAACGTGATTAGTAAACGTAAGGTACAAGTTTTACTTGTTTCCAATTCAAGATAAAGAAGAAAGTATAAACACAGCTTCTAAGAAATATTGGGAAAGATTTATTTGGGGATCAAAAGTTGTCCAAAAGCAAAATAGTAAGTACAAGATCAGAAGATAAGATTCCTTCCTAAAGGAATGCAAAATCCCACAAAAATAAGATCAAGAAATATACATCAACTAAACAAAGCTTGCTTGCTAGCCACAAACTTTGTAAACCAATTTTTCTTTCCGAGCAAAATAGAAGCAGTTATAATGGTACTGAAATTCTTGCACTACAATAAATCAATAAATAATATTTCTAAACCAAATCATGATTCTACCATGGAGAGAAAAAAATCATTTAACAACAATAGCAATTAATTCATTACCTTCTATTCATCAATATTGAAGCTTGATTACTTCTGGAGGATACAACAGCAGCCTGACCATCTCCTCCTCCATTATTTCTGGAAATGGAAAGAAGTGACCCGGAAGGATCACTAATTCGAGGAGATGTTTGCCGTGACTGAGCTGGATCTTGTTCTCGCATATGGTTATGATGATAATACCGCCAATAAAGAAGAGGGAGGGTAGCAAAACATCCAGAAGCATAGCCTACTATCCATTGAAACAACGGGGTACGCGGATGCTCATGCCTTGACAATGTCAAAACAACAACAGATGCAACAATCTGGCTTAATAAGAGAACTAGCTCAATAGATATCCATAACCCAGAATGAACAGGACTCCTATTCCGACGAGAATCCCCCCGTCTTATGAACGAAGAATTCCTATTATTCAATTCACTTGATACACCTGAGGTTGAAACCGAAGGCTGAGCTACAGGCAACCGCGCACCATTTATTCTTTCTTCATGATGTGACAAGGCGGATGTGGAAGCCTCAACATTCCCAACTATTTCTATAATATGTTGACTGTCATTGAAGCTCCCAGGCCGCTCCATCAGCGACAAGGAAGCGTCTTTGAACCTTTCAAGATACACTTCTGGTTAGACAATGTTCATCTAATCTAACTCCCCCACCAACACAACTGACAGCCAAGAAAGCATCTAATACAAAAATAAAAAACAAGCTCACAAATATGCATATTATACCTTCAAATACAAATCTCTGAGGTGCGACCGAAAACAAAAGCTTCACCTTGCACTAGCAAAACAAGTCTACTTAGTTGCAACATCTGAAGCAGCAAAATCAGCCACTTCCATCAACAATAGCATTCTATTAAAAAGTAATCTTCATTTCCAAAACCATATATACATCATAGTTGTCATCTTTCAACAAACACACACATATATGAGCAAGGATCAAATTACTCTACAAGTAACTCTGAGTTGAGTTACTCAGCTTAATAACTAATTATAAACATTGAATTTAACCAATTTTAAGTATTCAAAATTATAAACATTGCACAAAAACAACCTAATCTGATGCCATAAAAAAATTATAAAATAAATTAAAAAAACATAACGTTGCTTGCAAAACGAGAAAGGAACATTATCTAACCTAATTTCAGCACATGACATGATAACAATTATTCACGAAACAAAGCCAAATTAAATCAGCATAAATTTAAAAACAATTCGAAATTATTTCACAGAAATGAAAACCTAATTACGAAATTTGTTATGACAGTGATTTAGCATGACGACGAGTGCGTTTTAATTGAAATTGAGGGGAAAATGTAAAGTACCTGAAGGAAATGACGAAAGAAAGCGCGTGAAAAAGATAAGTGGTGCGAATCGACGAAATAGAAGCGTTGACTGAGTGAACTAGAAAGGAGGTTGAAGGAAGAAGACAAAAAACGGCATCGGAAGATGAACAAGAAGAAGAGAGAAACGACAGAAGAAAGGTGAAACGGCGTCGTAAAAGAGGAAGGAAGTCACAGTCACGAAGCTGTAATCTGAACTCACTTGCGTTGTTGCTTCCTTCCAAGTGTTACCTCTTTCACTACTATCTTTTTTTTCTTTCTAAATTTTATAAATAATATTACTTCCATTTTTATTATAAACAAAAATAATTAACTTTCCTCTCATTCATTTTTTTTATAATTAATTTTCTAGATCTCGTAAAAATATAAGTGAATTGTCGAAAGCGTCGGTCAAAAAATGTTGGTCTATAAAAATAAAACTTGGGTAATTTTTTGTTATACTTGAAAATGAAATAAATACTAATAAGTAATAACTGGATTTTGTCTTCTTTTTCTTTTTTTGACAAATTTTATTTTGTCTTCTCTCTTTTTCTTATCTTCTTTTTCAATTAAAGTAAATGAGCTAAAAACTACCAACTCTTTCCAACTTTGAATTCATGACAAGCCAAAAGATGATCAAAGACTCTAGACTTTGTTTATTTTATAAATAAATAATACTGTGTTTTCATTTTTTTTAAATGTATACTCATTTTATTTTGTTGTAAAACTTTTCAAATAAACTACTCTCATTTGTTATAAAAAAAATAAAATGTTGATTAATAAATATATATATTTTTGAAAATAATCAAAATAATTTTTCATATTTTCATTAATTCTAAAAATATAAGCAGTTGATTTTATTTAATTTTTTTTAAGCGTCGATTCTATTTAGTTGAGGAATATATAATAAAGACATATAGTTAATAATTATTTGAGGCATGATGATTAATTTTATGTTAAAAATTGGAATTTGTTCATAGACCAAATTTACATTTATGTTTTTATTGAGACAATTATTTTATGTACTAATTACGATTGAATTATTAATTTAAAAGGTAAAATTTTCAAAATTTTGATTTTTGAATTATAATTCAAATTAACAAATCGAATTAAATTGTTTGCAAACTTAAATTGAGTCGAGTTTGAATTAAAACAAAAAATTCTTTATTTCTAACTCAACTCATTTGAGCCAAACAAATTATTCACAAATTGAATTGAGTTCATCAAAATTTAATCAAATTCGACTCAACTAATTTCCTACTTAGTTGAATCTATGAGCCATTAAAATAGGAGTGATAGTTAGTTTTGGTGTTTAGTTTTGTTGCATGATGATACGTCTTATATGTATAAATGAGTAAATATGTGTTAGATATGTGTATGATTATTATTATGTTGTTAATTAATTAGAGAATGATGATAACATGGTTATGTTGCAGGTGGTCTAAAAACTATTGTGTGGAATATTATTATAGATGTTATATTAAACTATATTTTTTAAATGTTTGATGGAGTACAATTGGAGTCTAGTAACTGAGTAACTTATGACATATAATCTTTAACGTTTAGTATTTTATTAAGTGTTTAGAGTTTAAGACACAAAAACTTTTATAATTATAAAAAATTATTGATATTATATCTTTATCAAAAACTGTAAAATATTAAATATATAAACTAATACGAAGAGTATTAAATATTATACTCAACATCATACTCACACGAAGTGTACAATTTTTTTTTGGTACATATGAAATGTGTACATTTTATATTGAATGAATGAATTAAACATGTTTTTCAAACTTTTGTAGTATTATTGTAGTATGGAAAACGGTGCCCACTAGGAAGAAGAAGGTCCAACTATAGGTGAAGACCATAATCTATTTCATCAGCAAAGCATAAGTTTTGTTAGAGTTTAGGTACGAGGTAGGGTCAATATATAGTACCAACCTGTCCCATATCTTCCCCTAGTTTTTATTTTCAATTTTGTATTCCTTTTCTTTTTGTTGCACAAGTTGCTAGTTTTATTCTATTTGGAAGATATATTATTATAAACGAAATATTAAAGTTAAATCCTTATTATAGTTTGGAAGGGTTTTTTATTTACGAAATATTTTATACATAGTAAAATACCAAAAGTATATTTAATATTTTTACTATTTTCCCTAAAAAATTTATATTTAAGTTTTAGTTATGATTATCATATATTATTTTTCACTTATAATTTCTTTTTAATTATAAAAAATTGGGAAAAAATAATATTATTATTTATAACAGTAAGATTAATAATTATTTTATAATTATTTCGTATAAAATTTAAACTATATCTCTTGAAGTGAAGTTATAATGTTAAATTTTTACCATTAAATAAATATATTGAAGACGATATATTTAGTCTTAATTCCATTTTTATGTTGTCTTATATAAATATTTTTCATCCACTGTGACATGTCAACATGTTATTGCAAATTTAGTCAATTTATCTATTATTTTAACTCAAATTATAACATTATTTTAACTCAAATTATAACATGAATCCATTTTTTAGTTCCCAAACAATAATTTCAAAAGCACATTTTAATCTCTCTAACTCATTCTTATACCTTACATATACATTCAAAGTCAATAAAAGATAATTTGAAAAAATAATTCGTAAAATATCCATAACAATTTCATCGAAGTTCTAACATAAAAAATACACAAATAAGTGGTGGATAACAAAACACTTGGTTCTAGCCGTAGGAATTATCCACAACAATTCCATAAAAATCCTAAAACTAAAGTACGTCAAAAAAGTGATGCATAAGATTAACAAAAAAATTATCCCTAAATTAAATTACACCAAGTCTAAGTAGATGGTGGAAACTTTAATTTCAGAGTCAGAATCATCCTTATAGTTTCCAAATATCTATTTAATAGACATCCTTTTTATTTGATGAAATTGTTGTGAGTAATTTTAGGATCACATTTTTTAGGTATCTTTATGTTAGAACTTTGATGAAATTCTTGTGGCTATTTTACAGATCACTTTTCAAAATATTTCCATTTTCTTTGAATATTTATATGTAATGCATAAGAATGAGATAAGGGAATTGAAGTGTCTATTTTTAATTATTGTTTTAAAGATTATTTTCAACAACCTTTCTTAAATGCATAATTTAACATATTTTTTGTGGAGGAAATATCATGTATTGTAGCATCGTGTTAGTATTTGATTTGATGATAAATACTCCATTAAAATTAAAATAAATTGTTGCTTAAGCTGAGTTCTTTAACGATCTTTATAATAGAATGTTCTGTTCTCTTTATTAGATTGAATTTTGGGGATAAAACTTAGTATCAGCAAAGTTCTAGAACTTTACTTCATATGTGTTTGAAACAAATTGTGTTGTAGTCGATAAATATAATAAATTCAGAGCCTACTTTAAATTTGTATCTTTAATCTCTTTTTTAAAATTTTATTTTTCTTTATAAATTATCAGTCGGATTAAAGAATTTCCCCTATTCATATTTTTAGAGAGATTAATAGATGTGTTGATTAATTAACTAATTTAAAGAATTCAATATAATATTTGAGTTGGATACTTGTGGATAACCTTTTTCTTTTTTAAGAGACGTTTGTTATATATTACTTTCTAAATAATAATTTATTTTGAAAACTAATCACTATTCAGAAAT
>JBBPBP010000001.1:63237801-63248251 GCA_037974735.1 Cicer chorassanicum
AATACTTTAAAGTTTTAACAATATTATGTAGTAAAAAATATAGATTAGAACATGTGAGATGAAATTTTACAAAAAAAATAAAAAAAATTAATAATTAAAACTTTAGAAGATTAAAATTAAAAAAATTAAAAAAAAAATATATATTTAAAAAGACTATAAATATATTTAACTCTAAAAAACACGTGTGGTTGAAAAAGACAAATATAATAAATATCTTTATAAATTCTTTCCTACTCTGGTTATAAGTTTTTTTCTACTGTACCCATAGACAATTCTTTTATTTTAACTTTTTTTTAATAAAAGTAAAGTAGCTGTTAGAGACTATTCTTACACTCCTCATTTTTGAATTAAAGTAACAATATCTCTTCCACCATAAAAATGCTGTAACATTTATCGTCGCAAAACAAAATGAAAAATAGAAATTCATTGTACCTTTGTTTTCTTTTTCTTTTATTTCCTTTTCATTTTAATAAGTTTAATGGCGATGGATCATTAACACCAAGAAAGCACAGCTAAGAGGGTTCCATTCCATCCAATCCATCACCCCCAAAACAAAACAAAAAATCATTTGCATGCATTTTATTTTCTCCTCTTTACATCTAGATCCAACCTTTTCTAAATTTCAACCTTAAATTTTTGTTCCTTTTTTCTTCTATTTTCATATTCCCTTGAAAAATTGGAAAAATGTTGACAATGTTTGATTCGATTTAGATGTAAAATTACCAACATAATCATCATCATCATTGTTGTTGTTTTTATTAACTCTATTTGTAACAGACATTTTTTCTTTTTTCCTTTGGTTTCATTCACCGTTTCTCTTTTTGGTTCACGTGTTCTTCGTAACACACGAACAACAATCTTCAAGATTTGATTTTTACATCAATGCATGGTTCGAAATCGAAAATTTCCTCAACCCCATTTCAAATGTGGATCTCAATTTCACGTGGAAATCTACATTGCTTGTAATTTTTACTTGCTTCGGTGAACGAGATCTAGGGTTTTTCTGCTTCAAAATTAGAAACTATTTTTTGGGGTTCGGTTGATTTTGAATATTTCTTCATGGGATCGATGTAAAAGTTTGGAATTGGTTGATTTCAGCTTCTGGGTTGCAATGCTGAAGCAAATTTTCAACAAGCTTCCCCGGAAGTCGTCGAAAACCGATTCCGACGAGTCGAATCGGGTTGAATCGCCGCGTTCTACCGACTCACCACCCGCAGCTGGTAAAAGCAACCACCGGCTGCAGGGTGGTGGTGCTTCTTTGAAACGAGCTTCGTCTTCGGCGGTTTTTCCGGCTAGCATGGTTTCTGGGATTGAACCTTTGGTGCCTTTTAAGGATGTTCCAAATGCTGAAAAGATGAACCTTTTTGTGAGCAAATTGAGTCTTTGTTGTGTGACATTTGATTTCACTGACCCTGGTAAGAACATTGCTGATAAAGATGTGAAAAGGAAAACTTTGGTTGAACTTGTTGATTTTGTGGCTTATGGGTCAATGAAGTTTAGTGAACCTGCTATTCTTGCAATGTGTAGAATGTGTGCTATTAATTTGTTTAGGGTTTTTCCACCTAATTATAGGGCTAATGGTGTTGTTGCTAGTGGTGGTGAGAATGATGATGATGAACCAATGTTTGATCCTGCTTGGTCACATTTACAACTTGTCTATGAATTGCTGCTTAAATTTATATCTTCATCATCCCTGGATGCTAAGGTAGCGAAAAAGTATATCGATCATTCGTTCATTTCCAAGTTGCTTGAATTGTTTGATTCTGAGGATCCTAGAGAAAGAGACTGTTTGAAAACAATTCTGCATAGGGTTTATGGGAAGTTCATGGTGCATAGACCATTTATACGGAAATCAATTAACAATATATTCTATCGGTTCGTGATTGAGACCGATAAACATAATGGGATTGCCGAGTTGTTGGAGATTTTTGGGAGCGTGATTAGTGGATTTGCTTTACCATTGAAAGAGGAACACAAAATGTTCTTGTGGAGAGTCTTGATTCCCTTGCACAAGCCTAAATCTTTGGGTGTCTACTTTCAACAATTGTCTTACTGTGTTATGCAGTTCTTAGAGAAGGAGCCTAAGTTAGCAAGCATTGTTATAAGTGGTTTGTTAAAATATTGGCCAGTAACAAATAGTCAAAAAGAGGTGATGTTTCTGGGGGAATTGGAAGAAATTTTGGAAGGAATTAACATGGTAGAGTTCCAAAGGATTATGGTTCCACTGTTTTTGCGGATCGGGTGCTGCATTAACAGCCTACATTTTCAGGTAAAATTGTTACTCTGAACTCATTTGGTAAACTCTCATCATTTGCATGCTTTTATGTTATTCTTCCACTCAAAAGTATCAGATCCATTCCATACTCTATATATTTTGCATGGTACTAAATGTTTTACTTTCACTTTCGAACAAGTTAAACATTGCTATATGTTGTTATTTCCCAATTATATTTACTTTCAACTTTTGACATCTACCCAAAAGTTCCCCAGGGATTCAGAATATCAGAAAACAGTTTGTTACCTGTTATGAATGTGAAGTAAATTTGATTAGAGGAATTATACTAGATTATGAGACAAACTTTGAGTAAATGATTAGTTATGTAAATTTGTTTCTCCATCTTTATTCATCTGTAGCATTTTGGCGCTTTCTCTCCACTAATCTCTATCTTTCCCTGTGCTATGGCACTTTTAAGAATCAGCTGTTTCCATTGACATGCTAGTCAATTGATGAAAAATACATTCTTTTTGTTCTGTTCAATGTTGATTGTTTCAGGTAGCTGAAAGGACCCTTTTCTTATGGAACAACGACCACATTGTAAATTTGATTGCTCATAACCGTCAAGTGATCCTGCCGATCATATTTCCAGCACTAGATAGGAACATTAAAAGCCACTGGAACCCAGCTGTTGTAAACTTAACTCATAACATCAGAAAGATGTTTGTGGAGATGGACGAGAAGCTCTTCATATCTTGTCATACTCACTTTAAGGAGGAAGAAACTATTTTAATCTCGGAAGCTGAGAAGCGAAAGGAAGCATGGAAACAACTAGAGCATGCAGCCAGTCTCAAACCTGTAATTGGAAATACCGCTGTTTTAGTGTCTCCTTTGATGACCTGAATTGCATGCTAGCTATGAATTCCGAATCCTTTTATTCGGAGAGCATATGTTACAGCGGGAATACTCGAGAATTGTGGGGTGGCATTTTGGTTTTGGATGGTTGGTGTTACTTCTGGAAGCAAGATGTAGCGACATGATTTTGATGGCTACTGTGTGGTACGTAATTTGGCTTATGGTTGGTGTTGAAAAGGACCATGCAGTGGATGTGAATGAAACTGTTGATTTTATGTATAAGAAGCTTGTTTGTAATATCTTCCTTCTTTCTGTGTATGTACCTTTCTTACATTACAGTACTCAGTTGCTCTCCATTAAATACAAGTACTAACCCGAGAGCCTGTTTGACAACTACCTGAGTTTGTTTGCTTGTTTTAGATTCTAGTGGCTCCTCAATTCACTTCATAACAACTGAAGAAATTATCGTTTTTACTTGAATCATGTTTGAGCACTCTCAAAAGTTGGATCTGAGTTTTCTTAAGTGAACAATTCACTTTGGAGTATATAATGAGTATTATCAACTTTCGATTAACAAATCAAAGATTGATATTACATGTAAACTATAATCCATGATTTAGTCACTTTATATTTTAGAGGAGTCAAAGTCTCAAAAACTAAAGTAGATGGGTGGTAGCATTGCTTTATAGAGATTGGTAGTTTAAGACCAATAAGCTTGGTTAATGGTTACAGAGGAAGCAAAAGGGAAACATGTTTCTAAATTCATTTTTTAACTAAGTTCTTGTTGCTTCTATTGGAATCATGTGAGAGTCATTTGAAATCCTAAAACAAGTAGGTTATGGTATCAGCTATTACTTACCTCTTTCAAGTCTCATTTTTTGGGAAATAAAAAATCAGAGGACTGAAAAAACTATGCTCTTTAAACATTGCAAAACCGCACAATATCCGAAATTTGTTTTATTATAAATAACCAAGGATGATTGTAACAATATTATTATCAATGAAATTCTCTGTTGTCATTGTATCAGTCAAGTTACAAAGAAATAAAAAAGCACCAGAGTTTGGTACCATCCTACAAGTCACAACTACGGAATAAACCATAATTGGAAATGAATAACAATAATTAGATGGCTAAATAATTACAGCCAGACATAATCTCACCTTCCATTAATGTTGAATAAGAAATTCCTAATGTCATTCTTCAGTCTTTAGCCTCTAAAATTGAAATTAGAAAAGAGATTCCACGGGTTTCGCAGACAAATTTGCCACATTTTTGAACTGTCATAAGAGAAAGTGAGCTTAATTTTCACATATCAATATTACATAATATACATATACCCAGTGATATATAGCAAAAATGGGGTGTGTAACTAGTAAAGTTAAAACTTTGATCAATATAAAGAAAGAACAAGAGTTCATCTTTTAGAGTCTGTAGATTTCTAACCTTCTGTTGTTTATATTTTTCACGCACAGCATTCAGACAACAGCCTTCGGTGTTAAGCTGCAAATCTAACAGTGCAAGGACAGTATTTTTAAGCTCTGAGGCTTTGTAATTTGTATAGTGCTCTAGAGTTGGATTCTGCATATAAATGCACATGTGAATCAAATTAGACTTATTTATGTTTAAATTAATAGTCGCTCAGGTCCTAAATATAAGTAAAAGTCAAATGAATAGGCTAATTGTAAACTTGCAAAGTTAAGTGTTCACAATAAAGTTCATACCCATGGATGTTCTGACTGGTTGAGAGTCCATGTGGCTAGTAATACAGCAGATGCAGCTATCTTGGAAGGTCGAAACTGCAAGAAGCTGTATTCAACAAGAGAAAGCTCTGCTAAATAATTTGCCAGGAATTCCAGTTCAGCATAAACAACCTGAAAACATGTAAAAGATTTACTATCAAATTGACTTTATTTTTTCGTTTTCCTAATTTGCGTGATAGAAGGAAGCACTTTCGGAAGATTCGTTGCGGTCAAAGAATCACGCAATTGTCCCAGTTAAGAAATTAACATGGTTTGATCAAAATTAGACGATTCAGATTTCAAATTTGTATTTTGAATATGATTTATTAAAGTTGAAATGTGAGCTGTCTTGATCCAACAGTGCTGATCTCATTATGGAGTGACTTCGTACTTATTTTGACTGCAAAGAATCTGGGTTCGGATATTTAATAACTAAGTCTATATTAATTACCTTGTAAGAAGTTTGTGCTACTTGGATGAACCTCCTGAAAGCCAAAAAATATGTTCCTAGTTCCATTAAGTTTAAACTAAATGACATTCTCAAACAAAAATTGTATATGTAAAATATGTACCTGAGAAATGTTTTGATTGTAGGAACAGCTAATTGAAAATTCAGAAGATTTAGTACCTCTCTCTCCATTTTCAGAATCTATCAAGTGCCAATGATTAGGTGTTTCATATATCAGTCATTATAAATGCAAATTGAAAAGATGAAGTTTCTAGCAATAATACAAAATGTTATGCATACCTCTTCTTTTGAGTATGTATAATCTGTGATGAAGCAGAACTCTTTTACTTGAGGAGCAGTGATCTCTTCATACTTACTAAAATCCATGAAAGAAAAGAAGAATAACTTAGAACTTCCTCATGATATTGAAAGAAAAAGACCGCGTCAAACATTTATCAGTTTTCATATCAGATTCACCAAATGCATTCAAGATCAAAATTTTGTGGAATAAAGTTGTAATACAGCTTTTACACTTTTCAAAATTTATTAATTAAAATAATCAACTCATCATACTAGATTGAAAATGTAAAATTTAATGCCATATTAACAACTTCAGTATAAAAGCCTCAATATGTCTGACCTGAGGACAGTGAACTTGCATCTTACATAATCAGGACCAACTAGCAAAATTACAAAGTATTGTACTTACGAAGAAGTTAGCATGCAAGCAACACCAAGCAACTGGAGCCTTTGTTTTGTTATCAAACGTTGGGAAAGGACCCGATCAATGAGATTCACTGTAAGGTAAAGTGTGTCCGGAACTAGTTTATATTCCTCAGAAACCTGAAAAAGAATATAGCAAAGCTCCATTAAATCCATTCAACGACGAAAAATCTATTCAACACAATTGACAATACTCAGATTTATTAATGTTCATTTATTTAATAAACAAGGATACTATATACTAATAGTATAGTAGGATTAACCTCCACAAGCCAATCAACCAGAATTGCTCTCATTTTTGGAGTGATGTCTTGCTGCAACTTTTCCATGTAATTGGCTAATGGTCTCCTTTCACACTGCAGAGATTTAACCAAAACACACCATCAATTTTATATTATGGTAGTGAACGTTATTACTCTTTTCTTTCCATATCACTAGTACAGTTTTTATTTTTAAATTTCATATTAAAAATATTAATAAAGATGTGAACATTAATAATATGGTATATTATAATATTAATAATATTCAGTTTTTATTTTTATTTTTAAATTCTATAATATTAATAAAGATGTGAACATTAATAATATGGTAGCTGCCTATAATCCAAAAGAAAAATAACATTTTACAACACAAACCTCTCTGACATGTATAGTATTATATATATCTGGGGCATAAGAACTCCAAATTAGAGGATCCTTTTCCCTTAACTTTGAATCAATGTCCACAATTCCCAAGCCAGCTGAGGCTCTTAGTTTCTCACATATCATATTTATGTCTGAATAATTCAATCAGGATAAAAAAAATATAGCTAATTAGTAATTTATGAAATGCAATCTTTGCATTGAATTACTGAATACTCACTTCTTGTTGTAACTTAGGAGTATATGGAATCTTTGGCAAATCACATAAAATTGTAACTCCATGAACTTGAAAGTTCCTTCTATATTAACATTATCACTGCCTTTTCCAAGTAATAATTACTACTTATATAAAACTTGAGAATAATGTTAACAATGCATTCTTTAACACACACTTTTCTAACACATTCTATTTGATTGGTTAAAATCCACATGGATCCCATCAAATTCTTATGGGACCCACATGATTTAGTGCGATCTATGTGAATTTTAATCGATCAAAGAGAGTGTTAGAAAGTGTGTTGCTAGTACTACTCAAAACTTGATTGTGTGAGTCAATGTTGTCAAATAGTGGCTATAACGTAACAAAATTTGACCAACATATCGCTATTTTTACGCAATATTCTATTCATTACAAAATATTGTCAAATAGTGACTATAGTGACACGCAGCTTAGTAGAATTTGAACAAACCGCAATTTTTTAGTAATACGCAGCCTAATAGAATTTGAACAAGCTGCAATTTTTTAGTAATACGCAGCTTAGTAGAATTTGAACAAACTGCAATTTTTTACGATCTACGATTGACAACACTAGCGTTAAATAAGGTAAACAAGAAAAACCTTTATTTGGAGAGCGGACAGAGTCCTGCATTAAAAACAGGGGAGATTCCATTTCAACTGAGGGTTGCAGTGACACTTTCATCTCTTTTGTAGATGAATCTTCTTTAGCTAACTCTGTATTAACATCTTCTTGGGTTGTCAAAACTTGTAAGGGGACATGATCTGAAGCTACCTTGGTCTTTCTCTTCTTACAACCTTCTTTTTCCTATGTAATGGATAGTATCACTAAATCACTATTAAAATTAAACTAAATAAACAAACTTAGTTTCAGAAATTATTCTTCACTTGGAGAATAGGCCATGAATCTATTATTCACTAAATGAATAGACATTCTAATAGTTCTAAATTGCAGTATGTAATTTCAATTGCGATTTTGAGCACAATATTAAGGTTGTAGAGGTCTCAGCAACGACAACACAACCGCAATCATGACCGGATTTTGTTGCAATTTCAAAGTTTGCAGTATAAATTTAAAATTGTATAACTAACTCATAAACAAATAAATCCAGGATCAGTGCATGTTTGGAATTAAGATTAATTATGAAAAGTGATTGCTTTTTCTTTTCTCAGAAATAAAAAAATGCAATTATTTTTTCAAAACAAATCAAAATACGCAATCATTGATTTTAGTAGGTCAAAACGTGATTTTAGTAAAAAATATAAATGATGTTTATTTGGCTGTGAGGTGAGTAAAATTGATTTTGAATGAATTTATTTTGTACAATTTAGTTTAGTTAAAAATGATTTAAATGTAAAATAGTTTAGGTTTGTATATATTAAAGTAAAAGTGAGTTGAATAAAAATTTGTTGATAAAAATTATGAACTAAAAAACTACGAATTTTAATTTCAAATAAAATTAATTTTAAAGGTAAAATCAATTTTATTTAATAGCAGTGCAACATGTCAAAATTAATTTTATATCTCCAAAATTAATTTTTCCTCCTGTCCAAAAGTGAAATTAAACATGATACCATTTGTTTTATTAAGTAAAAAAATCTCACTGCATTTTTATATTAAATTTGTTTTTCGAGTACAAACAAACATGTAATATAAATTATTGACTTCAAAACTCAATCTTTATAAAACAATTTAAAAAACTCATCTAAACACACATGAAAAAAGCAATCTCTATAATCATAATAAATTAATATTAATAATAATAATAATAATTAGTGATAATAATAACAATAATAATAATAATAATAATAATAATAATAATAATAATAATAATAATTATATAATCAAATTGTTTAGTGAACTCCAACAAATATCAAATAAATCGGGAGTATCCGATTTCGAACTTTGACCATATCAATCCTCGGCCACACTATACATAACTCTCGATCGAATTCGAGATTCATTACCTGAGAAATCGGAGGATTAAATAAAAAATAATAATAATTAAAAAAATAGTGAGATGCATATATAATATACCTGAAATTTTGACGCCTGAAAACGTTTAAGATGTGATGAATTAGTGGAAATGTTAGTTACATCTGTGAGTCCAACTCCAACAACAACATTTTGGTTTGTTGAAGAAGCTTTCATGGCTCTTGCCCTTGCTCGAGTCACCCTCACATTCACACCTTCATTTTCTTTATTCTTCATTTTGCATTCCCTCACTGCAGTACCATTCACAATCTCAGATTAATAATAACAATTCACTATTTTTTTATATTAAAATGTTGAATATCCGAGTGACTTTCTCAAAATAAAATATAGTTTAATGAAGACTTTTCTTTTCATAATAAATAAAACTCAATTATTTGTAACTGAATTTTCGTAACATGACGAGGTAATGATAATTATAATAATAATAATAATAATAACAATCAGACGCAGATCTGTTATGCGGCATGAAAATTAAAATTAAATTATGATGTTAGCTAAATTGGAAGATGAAGCTTCGCGAAGGAAGTAGAAATTTGTTTTATTATAAGCTTACTGTGTAGTGTTCAAAAATATTCATGGAGAGAGAGAGAGCGGATGAGAGAGAAAGTAGAAGTGTCTGTGTGTGGAAGATGGAAAGAAAGAGTGATAATAAAATCGGAGCGGGAGATGCAGGCACGGTTTAAACTTACAAAATCCAATGGATAATAAAATTTCTTTATCTTAGATCCCGCTACCGCAATCCACAGAATACAGAAATTCAATTCTAGCAAATAAACAAATTGGATAATATTATTATTATAAAAAATTCAAGAAAATGAAAAATATTCTTATCAAATTTTCTATAATTGATGTAACTGAATAATATTAACATTAACTAGACTTGCCACTCGTGAAATGTACGAAAATAAAATATTGATAATAATTAAATAATGTAGATAATAAAATATTGTTTGTTAATTATTGGAAAATATAAAAAACATATTAATTTTTTTTAAGATAATGAGTTTTTTTTACGTGAAATTAAATATTTCAATAGACTCCACAATATAGTAATGGAAATAATAGTAAGTGAATATTTATCAAATGATAAAAAAAAATGGTGAAATTGTGAATCTCTGAACGTAAACGGCATTATTGTCTTTAAATGAAAAAATAACAAATAATAATTTAATTAATGAGAGAGATAAATAGATAAAATGAATTTATTTTTTACAAAATTATCATTAATTTGAGAGGAAACGTTATTGTAAATACAATTATATTAATTGACGCAAGCGACATCATTGTCATTAAAAAATAGAAGAAAAAAATCACATGATCGTATAAATTGAATTTCTACAACGAATAAGGACGGTTAGTTTTTTAAAAAAGATGTGACTAAATAAATAATAAAAAATAATAATGCAATTAGTAGGAGAAATAAATAAATAAAGTATAAAAATATATAAAGTTGTCATCAATTTATATAAAAAAGATAAGGACGATAATTTTTTTTAAATGATGTGACTAAATAAACAATAACAACTAATAATTCAATTAATGAGAGAAATAAATAGATAAAATGTAAATTTGTTTTACAAACATGTAGACTTAACAA
>JBBPBP010000001.1:63249685-63264240 GCA_037974735.1 Cicer chorassanicum
TTTCAACAGCTGTGTGTATATATATATATATATATATATAAAAGATTAATAAGTGTGTTGTAAAACTATTTTATATAAAGAGTCTATTAGAGTCATTCATGATATTTTGAATCATATACATCGATTTTCTTTAAATATATATATTTTTTTATATTTGGAATTAAAATAATATAATTATTGTCTCAAATAATTATAAAAATAAAATAAAATATCAAAATTAATAATTCTAATTAACAGCCGGTATAAAATTAATTTAGTTGAAGTGCATATATAGTCATGACATTCATTTATTTTTTGAACATGTTTTCATTATTAATGGGTATCTACTAGATTCTGGATAAAAAAAAATTGTAACTTTGATTTCATAATCATCTTAGTAAATCCCAAGTTCCAAATAACAACACTTTTTCGAGCTCGTGTTTTCAAGCTCAATCGAAAATGGTCAAATGAACTAAACAAAGAGTGATGTAATGCGACAAAAAAGATTGTGATCAAAAGGTCAATTGCGTGCATATACAAACGAATAATATTAAATCCAATGATTAATAAACTCTAATTAATGAAAAGTTTGAATTCAAACTTGAGGTCATCTAGCATTCCTTCCTTAGAAATAGGAGAGTTTCCTTAGAAATAGGAGAGTTGGGGAAAAAACAAATATGAAAGTTATTAGTATGAGATAAATAATATACGATAGTGTTGAGTTCAAATTTGAATGGTTAAATCTTATATAAATGCGGTAATCTGTATATTTAATATCTTAAGATTTTAAGTGGATATGTGGTGTCAAAGTATCCTAAAAACATAGGATGCAAATTATGATTGCAAGACTCCCCGTAGGACTAGAAAAAAGAGAGATGGTGTGGTCATGTGCAAGAAAAAAGAGAGAAGAACAATTGAATTGATAAATTGTTATTTGGCTGATTTCGTAAGTAATAAATAAATAAAGCTATCTTTGGTCCACACAAAAATTGTGAAGAGGTCGATTAAAAATGACTTATATTCTGAGTTTAAATCTGAGACATAAACTATGTTTAAATTTCTTTACTATTTTATCTAAAATTGTTTTAGAAATATTTTTTTTTATAAACACGTAATTTATCATGGGTCAACTGTAATTAGTTATATTAATTTAATAATTAATTAAAGATAAATATTAATTTATTTAAATTTCTATAAGTTAAATATATTCAATTACAAAATGATGACTTTAGAATGGTTAAAACATTTCAAAATAATGTAACAAGCTTCCATTAATCGAACAAATCAAAATATTTTTATCAAAACAATATAAATTACGGTACACGTATATGTCTTTGAGTAAGTGGCTATGTCAAAATGAGTTTTTCAATTTCATAAAGTTAAACTTATGAGGATTTTGGAAGGAAAAATTTAGAGGATTAAGTATATATATTGACATAGATAACTCTATTGTGCACAAGTGAGATGAGTCTTGCACTATACAAAAACTCATTTTCACACCATTGAATTAATAAATCTTACAATTAAATCAAATGAGATATAATAGAATTCATTGATCCAATAATGAAAAATAAATTTATACATGATGCAAGACTATATTATTTATGCACATTATACAAATCCGTTGTCATATATTTGAAATTTGAATTTTTTTTAAAGAAATGATATAATAGATAACCATATATTATTTCAATAAACATTTTAATCAATTCAACAAACATTTGAAATATAATTTATTTGATTTAGAAATGAAAATAAGTCTTCCCTTCATTCCCTCCAAGACTTAATTTTCAAATATAGTGTAATGATGAAATCTAAACAATGGCAAAATAGTCTTTTAACACACCATAATAATGATGATATCTAGTTGCAAGTGTGTTCGATTTACTTGTCTACTTTCTAGTTGAAATGCATGAAGGTATGCATGTGGAGGAGATGATATATTATCAAAGTAGCATTGACTATTTTTTCTTTTAATATATCTTTGTTATTATATCTCAACTTATTTAATTATTCAACTATCTATTACTATTAATAAGAGAATTTTTTTTTTTCTTGTTAAAGAAATTCAAATCCGAAATATAATATGCAGCTTAATAATATCGACATTTTATCAGTTGAGCTAAGTCTTAGAGATTAATTTAATAAATAAATTTTATTTCATCATTACAATTATTATAATTAATTATGGGTTGGAATAGGTTGAGTCGAATTAGAATTTGAAAGGTTTGAACCTAGTCTACCAAAAAATTCAAGGCTTAAATTTGACATGTGACCCGTCCTAGATTTACTTTTTAGACATGAGTATGATCTTGATAGAGTCTGATATGACATATCACTTTACTTAAAAACTTATTTCATTTTAATATTTTTGAATAAGTAATTAAATATATCTTTAACTAGATTAATGAGTTAATATATCAATAAAATTAAGTTATATTTTGATATTTAATACGACATTTTAAAGAATATGCAATTATACACATTCTACTTCAATTTTATTTTATAATAATATATTTAAATATGTCAAAAAGCTAAAGAAGATTAATGTGTAAATTATTAAAAATTGAATATCTAATAAAAAGAACAAAATTTAATATTAGAATTATAGGAGTAAAAAAAAAATATTTATATTTATTTAAATAGGTTGACTTGATAGACCTAAAAAATTTATTATATGACATGTAGTCTGACATTTTTAACTAAATAGTTTTTTTTAGAAGTCTTAATCTTATCTACTTAAAAGAAAATTTTAACCTGACATGAAATCGACGTAGACTAAGTCGTATATCCCCATCGATCGATTTGACCTATTTTCACCCTATCATTAATCATTTTCATAAAAATTGTGTTATATTCAAACAAAACAATTACAATGCGACACAAATCTGAAATCATTAGGGGACAAAATCCTTTAATACATCATATTAATGGTTAATAACACACTTTAACTATTTGGATCCTTAGCTCAACCACTCCTCCATACTGGGACAGTCCCAAAAAGCCATACATAGTTTGACTTGACATTGTGTGGCTCCTGCGGATACATGTTTCCAAACTTATAGATTGTCGCTTTCTGCGTTTCTTGAGAAAGTCCAATAAAAACGTTCCAAAAATAAAATAGTACCATTTCCATATATCCTCACAAAAAGAAAAGACCAATACTAATAAAGTAACCACCTTTTGCTCCCTCATTATCGAATAAAAGTAACATCAGTGACGTATCTTTCAAGTACCAAACAGTGAGGTCAGAACACACTAAATTTAAATTTTGAAAACATCTTTCAATATTGGAGCTTCAACAAGAGGTCTAGAACTTTTTGAGAGATTATTAAAAATGGAATAAATTATTTTTTTGATCTTTTTTTTTTCAAAATTTATTTTGAACTCTAAATTAATTATCGCTCTTTTTTTTATCTCTTAACTATATTTATGTAAAATCAAACGAAACCATTGATTTGAAACTATCACTATATTTTTCTTATTTGTTTTAGCACTCTTAATTTTTCTTTTTTCTTATTGGATCTGAAATGTTTTGTAGAAATATAAGGTTCAATGAAGAAAACATAAACTCGTTTTTTCAGATCTTATTTTTTGTGAATTTATGTTTGAATATTTTTTCAGATCTTGTTAAAATGTTTTTTTTTCTTTGTGAATTTAATTTTTTGTTGGATTTGGAGTTTATTGGAGGTTTTCTTGGATCAATGGGTTTGTTAAATTGTTTTTTGTGGATTTGGGTTTCCTACTTTCTTATTTATCTCAGTTGTTAAATTCTAAACTTGGGTTGGAATGTGAGAAGTATGGATTTGTTGTTGTTCTTTTAAAGTTTTGTTGTTTTTCTATGTTAAAGCTTAAAGAAGAAGCCGATGAGGAGAAAATGAGAGTGACTTAAATAGTCTAGTCTTACATCCAAGTTGACATGTAAACTAAATTTAAAGATTTTTAATTAAAATTGACAGAAATGACCAAAATGACTAATAGAATCGTTAAGGATTCAAAATAAAACAAAAACTAATTGAAAGATAAAAAAAAGGAAAAAAAAGACCAAAAGAAAAATTTAACAAAAAATACTACATTTTGTAATTATAGCTAATATAAGTATGCTATGACTATTCTACCTACTTTTTCCTATTCAATGTATACTATATTTATTAAAATAATTTATATCATTAAAATTAATTAATTTTAAGAAATGTTGAGAGGACCTTGTAGCTTACATATAACTCACTTTCCCTCCACCGTTAATTAGTTGGTAAAAGAACATTCAAATTATGAAAACGTTTAGGAATTGTTACAAGGAGGAGCAGAAAAAGAACTTGAACAAACAACCATTGCAGCATAATAAATAATTACAAAAAAAGAGCAAAAAAAAAAAAAGAAGACTAAAGACATTACTTCGTTGTTAAGCTTGTAGCATAGGGAGGGAACATCTTTTTTATTTCTTTAAACTTTTAATATCAAAATAGGGTGTGAGTAAATACAAAAAGTATTGGGTATGTATGAAGAAAAAATACGCCAGAGAAGACTTTGAGTATTCTTTTTAATAAACTAAAATTTCTTGATATGAATGAGCTATTCTCAAGCACAAGTCGTGCTAAAGAATAGATAGTAAAAAAATAATTCAAGGTGCAAAACAAAACATCACCAATAACAGAATCTTGCAAGTGACTTCCCTTTGCTCTGTTCTCCAAGGCCACATACCACTTTTGCTTAATAAATTCTCCAGCATAACATTGTGTATAATTTCTAGTATAGAGCACACATGGTATATATTATAATATCATACAAAGATTTGTACCCTAGAATGAAAACCAAGTGGAAAGCAGCATTACAAAACATGTAAGGAAAATTATACATTATATATATATATATATATATATATATATATATATATATATATATATATATATATATATATATATATATAAGCTAGCTTACATTAAATGAAAGCAAGAGTTTTCATAAATTAATGATGCAAACTAGATAAAATCCAGGATGTGCTACTTGGCTAGGTATGTTACTTCTTCCATTGAGGAATCCTTTGAACAACAACCTAAAAGTTCATCATAGCAAATATATGAATGAATATACGACTAGAACTCCTGTACTCAATCAAAAACTAGTCTTGATTAATTTTGGAATAGGTCATTGTTTTATTTTTTTAAGACAACCATACAAATTGAATTAAGATTCCCAAGTCACTAAATTTCGTTTGCTATAGGGAAAGAGACAAGCATATGCATGCTTTAATTATCATCATACTAGTCACCCAAAAAGAAATCATCATCCTAGGGTCAAGTTAATATACTTAATTCATATAAGGAAACTCACTGTAAATTGTAATCAACTCGATATATTAGTGCAAGTTTATGAAATATGGCATCCATTCAGAAAAAATAATAATGAAATCATACTTTTAAAACAAATCAATTTAGTGTATATCATGAATGATTTTAAATTGCAGTGTGCAACCGTAATTGCGGCCGCAATAGTGCAGATTTTAAAATCTCTGCAACAATATTGCAACTGTAATTTCGTCTTATCGACCGCATTTTACAGTAATATAAAGTTTGCAACATAATAGCAACCGCAACTGCAATTTGAAACCATCATACATGGTGTATGCTCTGCACTTATACATAAACTATGACTAGCTTAGCACCACACTTGCCACACTAAATATGAGAAATAGCACAATTTTAATGTAAAAAAAATATCTAGTACAAAGAACAATTATTTTGAAAAGATACCTTGCCAGAGTTTTCTTTGTTCCCAACAATAGTTTGACAAGCTAGCCTCCAAGATTCAGGTTTCTGTTTTCAAAAGCCAAAGCTCAAAAGATTAGTTGATTTCAAAAGTTAGGATCATATCACCCTCATAATATGAAAGGAACATTTTGATAAGCAAATGTTATTCATTATTGCATCAGATAGGTTGGAAAAATGAGTTGATTCAAAGAGATTATAATATTTCTACACTGTCTTAGAAACCTTCATATCAATGTGTCAAAAACTTGATTAGCAAGTTAAATCAGTTAGAATGTGAATCAGTTATTTTTTTTTCCAAACATTTTTCCAAATTAACTCAATCTTTAGCCAATTAAACCAACCCAATTATGGTTTCCCTAGTGTTGTCAATCACATAAAATAACGATTTGTTCAAACTCCGCTATACAACAATGGTACAGTGCCACTACGACCCTTATTTGACAAAATTTTATACTAAATAGTTTATCGCGTAACAATAACAATTTTTGTTTAAATTCTGCCACACCATAGTACTACTGATTTCACTAATTCAATCTATGAGGTTGATTTTCGTATACACTATGAAATTGATTCCAATACATTAGAGGTTATAATGTGGTAAATATTTTAGGAATGATGATCTCTCAAATACTGACAAAATTAACTACAAAGTGTTCATGATGTGTGTGTGCATGAGAGAGACACAGAACATGCCTTCTTAAGATATCTTAGTTCAGTATTTGTCCTTTCATTTAAAAGATCATTTCCTTCAATGATCTGCAACAAACAGAAGAAGAATCAATATGTAGTAGCAATTACAGAACATATTCATACTGAAGATTATTAAACTATAATAATAATATATGATATATTATGAAAGAGTAACGAAATTCATACCTCGACAATGCAAGTTCCGCAGCTACCCCCTCCCCCGCAGTTCATCAACTTCCCCTGTTGTTATATACAGTTAAAATCAGTTTGCAAAAATTTGTTTTTTTGTTTGGTTTTGAGTTGTGCCTTTTATATTTATATCTTTAAAAATATTGAATCCTTTTGGTTCATGATAATATGATATAGTCATAAACCAAAATATTCATTTAAAAGTGAGTTGGGAAATTTGTTTAATATATTTATTTGTTCAGGACTGGACTAAGTAACCGTTGTATTGTAAATTTGCCTTGGTCCATTACACTAATTAAGTGTTTGACCCAATTAGTTAATTTAGACTAAAGAAAATTCTTGAGGTGTAGAAGTAGATGAGTAGTATAGAAGTATAGCATTTAATGAGTAATTGAGAGATGTAGAACTCTTTCTTGAAGTATGTAGAACTCTCCCTTAGAGTCTATAAATGGGGGAGAAGTTGTCATTTGCAAACCAAGTCAAGTCAAGCAATAGAAATTATTATTTTCTCAAATATTCTCTTCTCCTCGATTCATTGCAAAAGTTCACCACAATCTTCTATTTTTCCACCAGGCCCATTCTAGGAAGTGTATTCTTGTATAGAAATCCACACTTCTTATATTATGTTCACTATAGGGGATTGTTCAACCTCTTTTTTATCAGATGTCGCGTGATCAAGATCATGTGATCGTAGTGCAACTCACTCAACGACCACAACAAGTCTTTTACCTCATTATCCTAATAGGGTTCACTATAAAAGGATTATTGCTTTAGTTAAAAGGTACACAAATTTCATTATAACAAAATCTCTCACCCACCTTACTCACATACTGACTTAAGTGTTAGAGTGTTTACAGATACAATGTTGCTTCCAAAGAGCTTAGTGTCGTCTTCTGTCCCAAACCATTCACTTTGGCTATCATCTGAGTCCACCTTGGACAATTGGTGTGGTCTGTGGGAAATGAGGGTCTAAGCCATGTACAATGGCTGACATACATTTTAGTTCTTTAGTCTTGATTGGGGAGCTACCATTTTGGTAAACCAAAAAGTTTCACATTACTTGAGAATTGAGACAAATAGTAGTTTATAAACAGCACTCACACTTCGCTACCTACTAAGACGTCTTTTACTACGAACATAATCGTGAGAGCTCACTCACAAAACCATAAAGTGGACAATACCTAAAAAATGTGGTTTGAGTTCGGAATATTACTATTAACGGAATTTAATCAAAGATAAACTAAAATATAATGCTTTACTTATTTTCTATTAGAATTTTTTAGGTGAATGGAGTTAGGGTTTATCAAGTATGTTTTAGCATATGTAGCAACTACCGAAAAGATGACTCATATCACTCATTAGACTCCAAAACTAAAAAGGAGAGTCAAGATACTTAAATATTATCAATTATTAATTTTTATATTAAGTTTAACTCATTCTTATAACGAAGACCACTCTTTTAGTTTTATAAACTATTTTTAGATTTATACTTTTTAACGTTAGACTTCAATTTTTTCAATATTCACCAATAAAATCCTCATAATTCAAACTCACATTCTCGTGAGACATAGTGCCCATTCCTTACATAATATTGTGGACTTGTATATTATTACTGATGAGTTCTTCGATCAACCAATACAACACATGATCCACTATGGAAAGATCTTTAAAAATCACTCAAGACTCTAATAATGACAGATTGTAACACTTTTTAGAAGTATAAGTTCATTGTCCTCTTAGTCCTCACTTTTAATGAGTTCAGAGATACATATTTGTTTTTTCTTGTTTTTATTAAATGAACATTCAGTCACTTTTCAACCTTAAAAATAAAGAGATTCATAAACTTGTACTTCCACGAGACTACATATATCATAATTAGAGTTTTGAACAATTTAGAAGTATTGGCTATAATGCTGCTATATAAAAGTTGAAAGCATGTTTAAATATAATAAATGAGTAATTACTAAAATTAGAAACGTTGGTGGTTAATATTGAAAGAAAGCGTGTGGTGTGAAACGTACATAGGTGGCATAAAGCTCAATCTTGTTATCCAACATCACGTTCCTCAGCAGCTTCGCTCCGCTTATTTCTTTCGCTTTATCCACCGGATATGATCCCTCACCATCCGCTTTCGGCTGCAGCAAACAATTTTGTTCGCATTTTCATTTCAACATCAATTATTATAAATAAATTGTAATAATAACAATGCCACAATTAGTATTAGAAGAAAGAAAGCTTTTGAGAATGAAAATATTGATGAAACGATACCCCAATGAACTCGAGCTCTATTTCGGGAGGAGATTCTGGTGGCGAATTTGCAACGAAACTAACTGAGTTGAGTCGCCGCCGGGGTAAATAGCTGGTTGGATTCCGGCCAACGGCGGTGAGTGGAACCGGAGTGAATATATTCATAGAACCCATTCCGTTTTCTGTTATTCGCGCCCTCCCTTTTTGTTCTCTCTCTACAATTTCTACTCCAATCAATATAAAGAAATATAGAGAATAATATAATAAAAAAATGAGATATTAAATATGTATAAAAAAATAAAAGATATACAAGTAAATGCTAGTATATTTTATTCTTTATATTGAATAAGAAAAATAAATCGACTTAAGTTAAAGTGTTAAGCGAGTTTTGTGAATTTGTTCGGCTTGAAGTGTGAATTCCATTTTCTCTGAATGAAAGCAATGCATTCTGACAACCCTCGTCGCATACTCTTCTCCCTTCGTTTATTCCCATCAACACTGAAAGCATTACCAAACCCTATTCATTCATTTCCATTCTCCTCATGGCTCTCCCAACCCGGTAACCCACTCATTCACTGGCCATCCCTACCATCCACCCAACCAAAACCCACACCAAACACAAACCCAAACCCAAACCCAACACCCAACCCCAACACCCCTACACCCGACTCCAATTTCTCTCTCATTTCCACTCTCTTCACTAACCCATCCATCTCTCCCGGTTCACAACTCCACGCCCAACTTAACCGAACCGGAATCAAACCGGATTCTCCCCTCCTTCGTGCCGTCTTTGACCACTTCGCATCGTCGCCTAAACTGCTGCATTCGCTTTTCCTATGGGCTGACAAACAACCCGGGTTTAAACCCGATCCCACTCTCTTTGACTCCATGGTTAACGCTCTTGCTAAAATCAAGGAGTTTGATTCTGCTTGGACTCTTGTTCTTGATCGTATTCATAGAGAAGAAGAAGAAGCAGAAGAAGAGAAATTGGTTTCTATTGGTACATTTGCTATCTTGATTCGACGATATGCTCGCGCAGGTGCTACAAACTTTTTCTAATTTAGCTTTTCAATTTACGAATTTTCATTGCTTAAATTGAAGTGCAAGTGAATACTCAATTTATTTCTTTAAATTGTATATCTATCTAGTTCCATTATCAGGGGATATATGATTGACTTAGTAGTTACGGTGGGAAGTTAAGGAGTTGAGTGATACTTAGGTTGTGAGTTTGATTCTCACCTTTAGCAAAATACTAACAATATAACAAGACTCATTTTTCCATTGTCAATATTCCAAATTGATTCATGATAATGCAAAATGTTATTCTTGTTTATTTGCCAGTTTTGATATGTAGTGAATATAATGACACTAAATTGTTAGTATTGGAGATGAATTTGAAATTGAGTGAAGAATGTCATATATGCATTTGATGATAATAAATCTAAACTGAGGGATGAACATGATTAACGTTTTACAATGTATTAACTAACCCCGGACACAAGTGTCTTTGTTGTTTTTAAAGAAGGGAGTGACAAACATTATAGGAGTTATATAGTATCCCCATATCATCCATGGCTTAATGTCATCTACAAGAACAAAAGAAAATATGTTGCAACTTGCAATAAGTTTTGGTATACTAAAAGGTTTAAATGGTGTTAAGAAGTGATCAATTACTTACCTTTGTCAACAATGAAACCTCCTTGTACAAATATCACTAGCAAGGTCTGAATTAGTGATTTAACTTCAAAACACAGCAAAGCAAATCACTGTTTTACAGTTGGATGATAAAACCATGCAATTTAGGTTTATCAAACTGTTCAATAATCAATTTGAATTTGGTTAATCCCAAGTGATATTGTAGTTTTGTGCCGATTATTCTCTTTCATTATGTAATGAGGAGTCACTTTTGTATTTATTTTTAATTTTTGTAGGTATGCACGAGGCTGCTATTAGGACGTTTGAGTTTGCAAAAGATAAGAAGTTAATTGTGGATTCGATGTCAGAAATGAGTTTATTTGGGATATTGATTGATTCACTTTGCAAAGAAGGGTCTGTAAGGGAAGCTTCAGAGTATTTCCTTAGGAGAAAGGAGACAGACCTGGGTTGGGTTCCTTCGACTCGGGTGTATAACATAATGTTAAATGGGTGGTTTCGAGCGAGGAAACTCAAACATGCTGAGAGACTTTGGGAAGAGATGAAGAAGGAGAATGTGAAACCGAGTGTTGTGACATATGGTACCCTTGTGGAAGGTTATTGTCGGATGCGCCGTGTTGAAAAGGCGCTTGAGATGGTTGGTGAAATGACCAAAGAAGGAATTGAAGCAAATGCAATTGTATATAATCCCATAATTGATGCATTGGCAGAAGCTGGGAGATTTAAAGAGGCTTTGGGAATGATGGAGCGTTTTCATGTTTTGCAAATAGGTCCTACTCTCTCAACTTACAATTCTTTGGTAAAGGGTTTTTGTAAGGCAGGAGATCTTGAAGGTGCTAGTAAAATTCTTAAAAAGATGATAAGTAGAGGTTTCCTTCCAATCCCCACTACCTACAATTACTTTTTTAGGTACTTTTCAAGATGTGGAAAAATTGAGGAAGGGATGAACCTGTATACCAAGATGATTGAGTCTGGTCATACCCCGGATCGTCTAACTTACCATCTTGTGTTGAAGATGTTATGTGAAGAGGAGAGATTAGATTTGGCAGTTCAAGTTACCAAGGAAATGAGACATAATGGATATGACATGGACTTGGCTACGAGTACCATGTTAATTCATTTGCTATGCAAAATGCATAGGTTGGAAGAGGCTTTTGCAGAATTTGAGGACATGATAAGAAGAGGTATAGTTCCTCAGTATTTGACATTCCAAAAATTGAATGTTGAGTTAAAGAAACAAGGTATGACTGAAATGTCTCAAAAACTTTGCCACTTGATGTCGATCGTTCCTCATTCTACCAACTTGCCAAATACTTATGGTGAAGTCAGAGACAATGCGCATGCACGTAGAAAATCTATTATTCAGAAAGCTCAAGCCGTTTCTGATTTGCTGAAGGACCCCGAGGAACTTGATAAGTTTAGAAGTTCATCAGAAAATGATGTCTCAATTGCAAACTGTTTGATAGAGGATATTAAGAAAAGGATAGATATAAAATGAACATATGCGATCTCGGTACCAGCAGGGAGGCTGTTGCGAACAGTTTGAAACACATCGGAATTAGTTCACATTTCTTCACTGTGGAGAATCAGAGGGTTTTGTACAAAAATGTCTGCTGTTCTTCCTTATGCTATTAGTAGGCATCACAGCAGTAGTAACTGAACTGATTTACTGTTGTCTAACCCACACTAGCATATACAAAGTTAATGGAGTACTTTATACAGAAAATAGCTTCTTGTTTAGCTAAAATTTGGATATTTATCAGGAGATGGCAGCAACCGAAGCATAATTTATCAATTCAAGTGGCCTTATAGAGGTTGTCACTTGATTCATCTTTGTCTTTTGGTTGGAGCTTTGAATAATCCAGAAGATGTGACTGAAGATCAATATCTCTAGAGAGAGTTTTTCTTTTTACTGTTAAGTTTTCTAATCTGATTTGATGTCTCAGGTGCTACTTTCTGGTGTATACTTTATTCCTGCTGTTGGAGCTCAGTAAGCACTTCGAATGGCAGGTGTTTCCATCACAAAGGTTGATTGAATCCCAGTAATCTCCAGATGGATCAAACTGAAGGGGCTGTTTAGGTGAAATTTGTGGTTATATTTTTTTTACAAAAGCAAACTCAATTCAATTTGTGGTTACATTGTATCTGGCAATATTTGTATAATTTTTTGGCAGTTAATATGCTCATAAAGTAAACCAATATCAAAAAAGAGTATGTTTGACTGACTCTCACTTTAAAATACCTTAATTAAACGTTGAAATCAAGATTCTCAATCAATAACGGAAATTGACCGGAAAACAATTGCAGTTAACTCATAAGGAAACTCAACCAGGTTTTATTGCATTACTAGTTTCTTGAGCAACAATCTCTTGTTTGCTGTATCATGAGCAAACTCCAATAGGTGAAGCACTGATATAAAAAAATGTTGAGGAGGCTAACTGTCGGCAACAAACCCAACAAGAACTGGTAGGGCTCAACTAAATATAATATACAGTATTTTTGTTTTACAAAACATAAAATGCATCTTATTAGATGAAATTTATGTAAATCCTATTTAAACAAAGTGAAAATCGAATAATTTAATAAAATTTTGTGGATTTTATTCGATAGTTTTAAGGAATTGGGGTGCTTGTCAAAAGGAAAAGGTTGTTTGGCAAGGAGACAAGGGTATGGTAATCTTTGGTAAACATATCAATTATTTATTAATAAGAATAATTTAGTAAAATTATTATTATTTCTTTTATTGATAGTTATTTTTTAATATGACATTCATTGTAAGACAATGAGAGAGGAAGTACATTAGTAACTTGAATACGAAGTTTTCATCGTCAGACAAATTGTTCTCACATAGTCATCTGACGTTGAATGATTCAATTTCAACTTTTTAATGTATTAAAGTTTAGATGAATTAGATCATGGAGACTCGACAAGTTCATAGAAAGCTATAAAAGTGTTAATATATGAAATTGCATATTATCAGCTAACAAAATTTTCACACGGACCAACATTTGTTAGTTTAATGATATAATATTAACTTTAAGGGCTCGTGTTCGTTTGATGGACATAATAAAATATAGATTATAATATTCTGTCTCAACTTGTGTGTGATGACTTTGGGTTGTGGATGACTTCAATGATTCTACGATGGAGGCTTACACTATGTTTTTTATTGTCGAATTTGCTCATCAATGTTGTTTCATATATGTGCTATTTGAAACTGATTGTCAAAATTAGCTAGGGTTCTTGACAATTGTGTTTTTCCACAAATGTATTTTGGTTCGATAACTCAAGCTATTTTGTCCAATTCTGACCTGTATCAATTTTGTTCGTTGAAGAATATTAGTCGAAATTATAATGAGATCACCCATATCTTGGACCATCACTCTTTAGATAATCCAAATAAAATTTGGATTGAGAAGATTCTTAATATTGTATTTTTATAGTCTATTTTCGACTCTTCTTAATAAAAATATCTTCTTTTGTAAAAAAGAAAAGAAAACCATTCAACCGTGTCTCACTAGTTTAACTTTTTTATCTTGAATATGTGTTAAGTTATAAACCAGCAAGACCAACTTCGATCAACTTGCAAATTCAATCAATGATTTTGACATTATTAAATGATACAACTCCAACTCCAGATACATGGGTATTCTGGACACCTCCATTTTGTTATGTTTGTATGCTTTGCTTCATTTGTAGATATTTTGTCATTAATTTCTAACAATTTGAATGAATAAATATCATTTTTTTAGTCAAAAAAGTTATAAACAAAAAAGATAGAATAAAAACAATAATACACTCAAACACCCTTTTAAAATATAATTTCATTTCATTTAAAAATAAATTTTGCTAATTTTAAATATATATATATATATATATATATATATTATTTATCACAAATAGTGGTTGTCATTTTACATAATCTAATAAATTATTATTTAAAATTCTAAAAATATGATTATTGATTTAAATTATTAAAACAAATATAACTTTTTAAAATAGTGGTTTTTCTATTTACATATAATATAT
>JBBPBP010000001.1:63266878-63286584 GCA_037974735.1 Cicer chorassanicum
TTTTGAAATAGACAAGGTCAATGTTTCTAAAAATCTATATTTAGTTAAAAAGATTAAACTATAAACTACAAACTACATAAAAAGCCTTTTATACTTATCATCGATCTATTTAGAAAAATATAAATAATATTTTTTATTATTACTATAACTGTTATATTAAATTTTGACATTTTTTTAGATATTTTACTTTTAGTAATTTAAGTATATTAACTTTCTTGTGTTTTTGAGATAGAATTGAAGTAAGATATCATTTAAAGTCAGTTTTTTAAAATGTCATGTTAAATATCAAAATAGAATTTAATTTAATCGACATATTAACTCATTAATCTTATTTAAAAATATGTCTGATTACTTATTTAAATATGTTAAAATGAAATATGTTTAAAATGTCTGAATACTTTTTTAAAATGTCATGTCTGATTACTTATTTGAAGATGTCTTATCTGACTTCCATCAAGGTCAGCTCTAGACCTAAAAAATAAGTCTACAACAGGCTACATATCAGACTTATACTTTGAACATTTTAATACTAAACTCAGAATTTGCAAAGTCTAATCTATTCACACCCTTCTTTTTTCACTTATATTGTATCTCCTCTTGTATTTGATGTTTAGGATATTTGAGAGGTAAGAAATAAATGTATCTTCTCTAATATTGTATTCGGTTTATCAACATTGGTAATAAATATTAAAGTGTTGTCGTGAAAATGAATCTTAACTACGTTGAAGGGCCCCCTTGTTTTATGAGTGATGTGTTAACTTTGTATTGTACCTTTAAAGTAGTTTCTTGTGCTGTGTGGTAGGTCAGAATCCCCTCTTTCGGTGTTTTCTTTTGCAATTTCTACTATTATAATCTCTGCCATCGGATAAATCCAACCGTTGAGAAACAAACAAAAAAATAAAAAAAGTAAACAAATAAAAATAAAGGATGAAGAGGTTAGATGTTCAATTTCTATCTTCATTATAAATTTAACAATTTTTATTAATACAAACATAAACTTTAAAAAAAAATAAAAAGATGAGAGAAAGTTAAGAGAAATAGAGAGTCTTATAATGTGTTGCACACACTCTTGTAGTAGATGATCTGAACTTAAGAAATCAACTTCTCCCAAAATAATTATGCTTCAAGTTCATCCTTGAGTCTATTGCAATTCTACATCTTGAACTTCTGGTTCAATAATCAATCTTGCACTACCATCACTCAATTTATGTCTCCTGGTTCGAGATTTGTATTAAGAGTCTCACATATGATGAGATAAAATTTGACAAAATATTTATAACTGTGGATAGTCTTTACTCTATAAGTTAGTTTTTCAGGGTTGTGTTAGGTTCAACTCAAATTTTAAGATAGTATTAAAATATATCAAAGATCTATTGAGCCACTTGCTATCTGGCGATCGTTATCGGACCACTCAAGTCATGTTCTAGATGTCTAGTCTTAGGTGTGAAGGGTGTGTTAATCGTTATCGGACCACTCAAGTCATGTTCTAGATGTCTAGTCTTAGGTGTGAATGGTGTGTTAAAAGTCTCACATTAGTTGAGATGAGATATAATAAAATATTCATAAGTGGTGAGTAGCTCTCACCCCATAAATCGATTTTGTGGGATTGTGTTAGACTTACCCCAAATTCTAAAAGTTTGTATCAATGTAAGAAAATAAAAAGAAATAATATAGCTCCAAACAATTCAACTATTTGAACCAACATCAATTGAACTTACCATTGCCCCAATTTAGCAACACAATGAGTGAGAAACTATTCAATTTGGAGTAAACCACCATTTTAGTCCATGAAAATATAGGGTGTTGTCATTTTGATCCATGACTAAAAAAAATCCAAATTAATCCCCGAATCATCAAAATAATCCTTGAAAGATACAACTTATTATCATAAAAAGTAATTGAGATATATAATTTACTGTCAAAATAGGTCATGATCGTTTTAATATCAAAGACTAAACATATTGAAATTTTGATAATTCAATAATTAATTTGAATTTTTTATTGAGTCAGAGACAAAAATGACAGTGTTCTATACGTTCAAGGACTAAAATGATGATTTATCCATAGAAAAAGTGATAAAGTTGTCCTAGGTACACACATTAGAAAAGTGAGAAACCATTAAATTTGATGAAAAAATAAGAATGAAAAATTATGTTTCTAAATCATGCAAGATGACTAGATGAGCCTCAACAATATCTTATGGCGGGTCCTCAACAATCTACATTGCTCGGAATACATAAAAATTAGTCGGGGCAAGTTAGAAAATTCTATAGGAACTTGCTAAATTACATCTTCTCAAATTTTAGCGAGTGTAAATTAAAAAATTATAACTACAAATTTGTTACATATACTTTAAGACGTAGCTTGCTTGTTTACACCAACTCAAAATTCTAACAACAATTGACGACACTCTTTAAATTTAATGATTCTTTTCATCTTTACTGTTGAGACAATGACTTAATTTAATGTTGGTTTGATGGGTTGAATTTTTAAGAACATATTTTTTTCTTTATTTTTATCAAATTGACATAAACCAAATTATTGTTTTAACCATAAAAATCAAGAGAATCATATTAACATATACTTTTTAAAAATATTATCAATCGTCGTTAAAATTTGAATTGATTTATTAAAAGTATTCTGAATTGTTATTAGAATTTCAATTAATTGCTAATTTAAGCACTTGTCTATGTTGGCCACCTATAAAATGGTCCATATATATAAATATTGAGATAAGCAATCATAAAAGGCCTCCCATAAAGTCTAATTTAAGTGTCTAATATGTACTTTCTCTCCATATATCTACAAGTGTCGAAGTAAATACCTACTACGAAATGCAACAACCTAATAATAACCCCTTCTATATTTCCACGAATGTTAGGAAACACTTAATAAAGGTCAAATTTAAAAGCTAGCTATCACAAAATTTATCCAATGAGATTATCTTAGAATATGAATTTGAATTAATTGTCCTCATCATATTCTATTGGACTTAATTATTTTATTTTCGGTCAAATCACTCATCATTCAAGCTTCGGTATCAAATTTTCTTTCAACATGGAACTCTTGCACTCACACAACAAAATATTGGAAATGTTATTATATGTTTCCATTAATTCCCACCTCATCTTTCAAACTTTAATTCCCATTTATGTCATGCAAATGGGAACCATCCTTATTTTGTGGAAAAGACTGAGTAGCACAAAAGTTATACATATGCTTTGCCAATGAAAGTTTTATTCTATTGGCAAATAGTTGATTCATACGCGACACACATATGTGGGTTCAACTCCTCTTACTTATGTGAGATCAATATTGTTAATAAATAATCTTTTATATATATATATGGATGGGACACTTATAAAATTTACTAGATTTACTCAATCAATGAGATCTCAAATTCAATGACTTTTCCTATCGGCAAATATCAATTTATAGTGAGACAAATCTATATGCACAACTTGACTATTAGTAGGAGTTAAAAAAAAAACTTGACTATTAGTACAATCTTATTAGCACGAAAACATATCCTATATAGACTAGTAATTTTATATAGTTTAAAAAACAAAATGATACGAGGACAGGTAAGACGTGGAGGAAACTCAATCTCTATTATAAAGCATTCATTTGACATATTTTCTCTATAAACTAAAAAATTAACGATCATTTATATATATCAGAGAGTTATTTGTTTATAAAGATTTATACTAATTTTTTACATTTTTTCGTAAACATATTCCATATTCACAATTATAAATAATTAAAAAAATTAAATTTTATTTCACTGATACTTTTGATAAATAATATTTAGTTATTATAATTATATATAAATGAGAGTAAATAATTTAAAAAAAAAATCATTTAACTGTTAATTTAAAATCAGATGTATTATTACATATAGAATTGATTTATGTACGTAAAAATTATTTTGTGCAATATTAATAATTTTTTAATTTCTCAATAATCGAACGGCCATAAACTCTCTGACCTATCACGTAGATCAAACCAATCGTTGTTCATTTGGTAATTTTCCTAGCTACTACATGACAAATCGTGTCCTATTTTTATCCACAAAAAGCTAAAAGGCTACACAAAAAAGATCCTCAATCAAATTTTTCTTTTCCTTTGCTGATCAATGAGTGAAGCATGCATTATCATGGAATAAAGAAAAAAGTTCCACAATTTTTTTTAATATTTAAGGCTTTGGGATACCACAATCTTTCAAAATTGTTTGTTCCTTCTTTTGTCGTACTCAATGGATATTTGTCCTAAAGTGCCAAAATCCGACACTACTAAATCCAAGAGCCAACCTTCACCCATCTGTACCATTTTAACTTAATATATCGTACACATTATATTCTCACAAACACACACATATGTGTATATATATATAGAATGAGAGTTTGTATTACACTTGAACATTTACACTCATATAAAAATATTTTTTAAAATTAATGGTTAATTAAATTAAAAGTTAATAGTATATAAATCATATTTATAAATTTTTATATTAATTTATAATAACATTCTATGCATTAAGATTAAACATTATGTGTTAATGTATATAACGTTTATATGATGTATGATGCATCTCGATAATATATATAATAATAATTTTTAATCGAGTAGTTGATTTTAAAAAATATTTATCCAACTTAATGTCATTAAATAAATGCAACAAATCAATATAATTTGATACTTTGCGGGCGCACATGTGTGTGTATATATATATATATATGAACACTTAATGAATCAACCATAGCTAACTCTAGCTTAATATTTCAGCTTAATTAATAGAAAATGGCTACTACTCTTTCTGAAGCCTATAGAGATCACCCTCTTCACCTCCATCATATTATTCCCTTAGACTTTTCTTCATTTAGAACCTTACCCGATTCCCATGCATGGCCTCAATCTAATGATGCTTGTAATGATCATTTGACATCCAATATTAATGGATGCTTTGATGAATCATGCATACCCATCATTGATCTCAATGATCCTAATGCAATGGAACAAATAGGTCTTGCATGTGAGAAATGGGGTGCTTTTCAATTGAAAAACCATGGCATACCCTTAAATTTAATTGAAGAGGTTGAAGAAGAGGCAAAGAGATTCTTTTCTCTTCCTTCCAAAGAGAAACTTAAGGCCCTTAGATCCTCCGGCGGCGCCACCGGATACGGCAGAGCTCGAATATCACCATTCTTCCCCAAATACATGTGGCATGAAGGATTCACAATTATGGGGTCACCATCTAATGATGCCAAAAAGATCTGGCCTAATGACTATAAACGTTTTTGGTAAGTACAAATGTTTCAATATCATGCACTTTCATGCAACGTGGAGGTTATATATAAAAATCATTCAAGTTTTTTTTATTTCTTGGAAGCCATTATTTACAAATTCACAATATATGGTTGGCTTGAATCTCTACTTGGAAGAGACTACTCTATTCATTTCAATTTTAAACAATTTGATTGAACATATATATATATTACAAAATAAGTGTTTTGTTTTGTGGTATTCAGATCTTTATGATCTCCAACATAAAATAATACATCAAAACATAAATACATGTTAGTTTTGTCCTCATTATTAGCTATATGAATATTTTATTCAGCATATCACATGATCATAATTAAATAATTTGTAATATCTAAGGCTAGAGATTTGGATTAGCTTCCAAGGTGTAGGTAAAGATATCTTTTTAAAATATTATATATTAATGGTGCTTGTAAAAAATAACTCATATATAAGTACCACATCCAAATCACATGCTATATAAAACCCTAATTTCTACATATTAATAAGATTAATTATTTAATATGGTCATGGTTAAAGTTGAGTCTCATTATTTTTAATAAAATATTTTATTTTATTATTGTAAAATTTATTTTTTATTAGAAAGAGTAAGAGTCTATTCTCAAAGTGTATTTTGAGAGGTCCATATTAGACACATCCATTAATAACTATACGAGTTCAATGAACAGAAAAATGAAATTAATCTTCAATTTTTACGTCTAACACACTTAATGAAAACTTTGAGATAGATTCTATTTTTTTCTATCTCTATTTTTATGTTGATAACTCAATCTTTTCTAATGAAAATTAATTAATCATATTTTTATGTTGAAAACCAACCTTATTTATAATTAAAATAAAAAATAATAATAATAAATTCGCTTTATTATGGTTTTCCATCTTCAATTTATCTGTTTTTGTTTTTAATTCGATTTTTTAAAAACTATTTCATCTTTATCATACACATGTACATAATTTTTGTCAAAAAAAAAAAAAAACACTAAACAACAAAATTGTGTTTTTTTCTTCTTCTTCTTGTGTAGTGACAAAATGGAGAACTACCAAAACCAAATGAAGATGCTATCCGAGAAAGTAACAAAAATGATATTCAACATATTAGGAATTTCCCAAGAAGAAAACAAATGGGTTGGTTCAAACAACCATTGTGGAGCAATTCAACTCAACTTCTACCCTTCTTGTCCTGACCCAAATAAAGCAATGGGCCTGGCCCCACACACTGACACATCACTTCTAACAATCCTTCACCAAAGCCAAACAAGTGGGCTCCAAATATTCAAAGAAGGTGTAGGATATGTTCCTGTGCACCCTCACCCTAATACATTAGTTGTTCACACTGGTGACATTCTTCATATTTTGTCCAATTCAAGGTTTCGTTGTGCTCTTCATCGTGTTGTTGTCAACAATATTAAGGATAGATATTCTGTTGCTTATTTTTATGTACCCCCTATTGATTATTTTGTTCAACCTTTCGTTGCTACTAACTCTTTGCCACGTTTTCGTGCTTTGAGTGTCAAGGAGTATATTGGGATTAAAGCTAAGAATCTTGGAGGTGCTTTGTCTTTGATTAGTACAATTCTTCATGATGATTTATGTCAACAAGGGAAATAAATTGTACCTTAATTTACGCATAATTCTACTAGCTTTTATACATATGTAGCTTATTTCTATTTTAACTTTGAGGTAAAGATAGTACACTCATAGTAGTGTAAGACAATCTTATGCTATCAATTTACTATAATGTTGAATTCAAGTTTAAATATTCATAATTATTTAATTTGTCACGTCACACTTTGTATATTTAAATCAAATATAATTATTATTATTTTTGTCTTTTTTTAGTTTTCTTTTCTCTTGCTTTGGTTTTTGGTTTTTTCTTCTTTTTCTCAGACAAAATAGGATTATATTATTTCTTCAAAATAAGATTATATTATTTCTCCAAAGTCTTCATTTAATTTACATTTGCAAAGCTAGCCGAATCAACATTTTGTTGCTCCAATCTTCAATCGGTTTAATCCGTCTAGGAAGTGTCATTTTCTTAATTAGGTTAGAAGCTTCCATCATTGTTTACCAAACATAGCTAGATTAATTCCATTAAAATCTCTACTGATTTTTTTCCAACGTAGTCAATTAATGCTAGGCCCCCCATTCTTTATTGAGCCCTAATAAACAGATTTTAGCATCCTCTATGTTTCATCTTCTAGAGTAGTAGGAAGGAGAAGATAGTTTGAGCCACTGATTTGATAAGAATTAATTTATTCCTCTAATAATTGAAATTCAATTTCACATTAATTAGATATATTGTCTAAAAAAGTACTCCTAATATTTGTAACTTGTAAGAGGTAGATATTGTAATCTATATGGACTTGAGATTCCCTTAATATAAATCATACTCAAAACCCATTACAAAGAAATATTTTCGAATACTATCACATCTCACAACGATTGTCTTTCAAGATTTTTACGCATATATTATAAAATACAATAATTATAAATAAAAAAAAATTTGATCAAACTATCTATTTTAATTATCAGGAAATTTGTCACTATTATCAATATAAAGTTGTATATATATATAGTAATAATTAATGGATAGTCTAAAAAATAATAATTAAAGGTACCATAAAAATTGTGTATGAAAAATACAACTTTTTTAGTTCTATCCTCCATATAAATGAACCAAGACCAAGTTAAACGTTGAATAAGATTCACCACTTCCAAGTTCCAACGGATTAAAGATCTTGACGTTAAATAAAATATTGTTTAGTTGTAACCAAAATCTGCATGAAGTTACACAAAGTGAGCAATAATGGCACTGACCCATTCTGTAAAACAGGCCTGCCAATCCACTTGAGATTGAGTTCCAAATAATTGCAACCTTTTGACAACTAAGAAACAAATGGATCACACTTTCAACTCCTTCAAATTACTTCTATATCTCATTCTCGACCAATATTTTTAGAAATTCTAGCTTTTAGTGTTTTTTTATAAACAACTATAAACTTACAAAAGGATTTTCTGTAAATAAAAATTAAGTATCAATTTAGTTAGTTGAAAAATTCGTACAAGTTGAAATCTAAACGAGAGTCCATGCTTCTTTTTTAAAAGAATAATTTTTTTAACAAAATAATCACATTTGAAAGTTTAAGTATATTTATTACAATTTTTTTAAAAATAATATGAAAAATATATCAAAAACCACTTAAAATGAAAAACTGTTTTTAGTAACTTTTTTTTTTAAATTATTCTTTTTAATTGATTTTTTTTAAAAAGTAATTTTTTTATTACCACATACAAATACAAAATAACTTCTATTTTTCTTAATTATTGAACATTAAAATATTTTTTTTTATAATCCGTAATAAACTAAAATTGAAACTGCATCACATTGACACTCACATCTATAAAATTGGATTCCATGTAATTGAGAAAATCCACGTATTCAAAACATCAATGTGTGTCCGAATCTTTAATAATCGATTCAAAAATTATTAATTTTAATTATTTAATTTAAAATATCAAATTTAAATTTAAACCGTCTGATCATAATCGAACGATTATATATTTGAAATGTGTGATTACCGAATGCAGTGAAGCCGGATCCCACGTTTATATGCATATTGCATAAGCCATATTTGTCTCATACGAAGATTGAATTAATTAATTATTGCTATGTTTCGATAAATGAAGTAAGAAGCACACGCCAGAATACATTGCTTTTTTTTTTTATTTGTCTTCATTCTCTGTTTTTTTGGTATGACAGATATTTGTCTTCATCCTCAACTAAATTATACAATATAATCATTGGAAAAAAATATACTATTTTAAGTACAAGATCAATATAAACAAAAATGCTTAAAATAGATTACAGCCCATTTCAGCCACAAGCTATGTTCACGAGATATCAACAAATAATTTATTTATTAAGTAATATGATTAGATTTTTAAAACATTTAATTAATAATTTTCAAAAAGTACAAATTATTTAAAATGATGCTAAAATTACATGATTTAAACAACAATTAATTTTGCTGATTATCACACTCCCAAATATGCTTCACGAGATCTTGTTGAAGTTGAAGATCTTGTTTATGAACTTGCATGGAAAGTGGTGGAGTTTAATCATATGACACAAAGTTTGCTGTTGTTTCGAGCTCTTTTTCATAATAGATGGTGGAGTTACTTGGTTAAGTATTTTAAATTATTATGTTGATTTTAGAAATAGAGGAGTTTTAAAGTTTGAACGACTTTGAAGATTTGGACTAATGGGAGTTTGGTAATTGTGCATGAAATTAGAGAATAGATTATATTGGTTTGAATCTATTTGGTGAAAACAAATAGAAACTTACAAAAGAATAAATAAATAGATAAAAACCAATAGCAAAATTATGAGACTAATTGATCACACACATTTTTATTTTATTTTTTTAATATTTTTTTTTAAATCAACAAATCTTTCTAAAAAGATTAAAATCTTTTTCGCTAATTATATGAGTTGTACTTACGAGATAAATCATCGTAAATACTCTAATAATACCTAATAAGATATAAAAATTGATGTACAACTAATCAAACCTAAAATAGAAATAACATAGCAAGAAAGTTATTATTCTTGATAAACAAAGCTTGTGCATGCAAATCAAATCCCAAGAAAGAAATTCATAGGAACACACAATATTACATTATACAAACACAAGAGTCTTATAAGTACATTAATCTTAATTATTCAGACACATAGTCTTATAAGCATATAATTTATTTGGGAAGGATCCAATCCAACAAATTCTAATGCATACACACAAGTCAAACACCTGAAAATGCATCCAATGCATTTTCCATTTTAGGAGTTGAAACAAAGTACTCATCAAATTTGAATGACTCATAACGCATTTTGTCATCCACCAACTCATGTGGTACCTCAATTTTTACATCTTCCATAGGAAATCCAAATAGTGCAAATGAGTACCTTTCTTTGTCTCCACCCCATCTTCACTCTATGTGTAACTGAATGAAGTCTTGCATTGCTCCATGCCTATAAATAATTATTTATATCAAATATTTTATTTTTGTGAATCTACAAAAAAAATTCAAATATTCACAACAACTTTTTATAACAAATATTCATAATTCAATGTTTCACTTTCTGTATTGCGACGGATAAATATATTTATTATTAGAAAAAAATTTAATAACCGACAACATAAATTGAAAACACAAAAATGAAATTAGCTTTAAATTTTAATATATCTAATACTATGCGACCAAATTATAAACAAATTTTATGTTCAAATCAAATATTATATGTGGTGAAGAAGAACTATGTGCAATTTAGAGTAATTATAATAAGAATATATATGTATGCATGTATGTATGTACTTTGAGTGTATCACCAACAAAGACAATAAAGCCATCCTTGGGTATGTTAACTTGAATCCATTTGTTTGATTTGGTTAAAACCTCAAGACCTTGTACATCATTTTGTCCTAAAATGGTAAATAGACTTGTGACTGTGTGAGGTAACAAGCTAGTTTCACAATCTTTGTGTAATTCACCACACGAAAATGACTAGAGCTGTTCATGCATGTCTTCAATAACCGAAGTATATTGTTTTTTTGGTAGACCATAACCCTACAATCATCTTCAGGATGAAAAAAACTTAGTTCAAGCAATTTGGAGCTCATATTTCCTTTAGTGTCTCACTATGTTTATCATCACAAAACCCACAAGAAAAATTAAAAAATTGTGTTGCAGAAAAAAAAGATATATAATTAACCACATGGACTTTTAAAGTAGTCTCTTTGTTTAAAAAATTATTTAATAGTCTGTTTTTTTGTTAAAAATATTTTAATTATCAGTTATGTAGGTATAAATAATAGATTTAATTCATATGCACCGTCAGTGTAAAAAGTTTTTACATTGTTAATCAATCACAATCGTTAGATCATTGTAGATATTTGACTTTTACCATAATTACCTCTAAAGTCATACATATACCTATGAATAATTGTGATATGTTTACGGTGTAAAACTCTTTGTATCGATAAATTATGACAATTAAACTCATAAATATTTATTGTACTTTTTTGAACGGTACTACATAGTATTTTTACATCAATTAATATATATATTTTTCTTCATAAAACTCTGAAAAATTAGATTAATAGATTAAAATTAATGTTTGACACTTTATTTTGAGTTGTATGACTCACTTATTAATGTTGATCGTCTGATCAAAATTAATTATACAAATTATTTAAAATTAATTTGACATAAATATGTAAATTTAAATCATTTGATCTTAAAATAATATTGAATTTATTTATTGCGTATAATTGTGACATGAAGTTGCAAATGTGAATTTAGGTATAAGTTTTAATCTTATTTAACTCTATGTAAATGGAAGAAATATTCTCTTCAATTATATAGAAGGAAACCAATTAATTTAGCAATACACATGCTGACAATTAATTAAGAAGTTAATTAGTTCATATATAAAAAGGGATTATGTATGGTAAAAAATAAAATAAATGCAAATAATGATAATTAAGAAAAAAAATACCAAAAATTGGGGTTCCCTTGACACCACGTGAGATTAATAAACTCTTCCAATGGAAACATCATCAATGCCAAAACTTTGAGATGGGGAAATTATGGGTCTATCGCTATTGTAGCCTCTATATGGCTTGGAGCTTGTGTAATTCCTCTGAATTTCTTCAGGTAAATCAAACAAGGCTTTAAGCCCTATTAACATATAATCACATAAACCCTTTGAGATTTTATTTTCATCATATATTATGATGAAACAACCATAATTCTCACATGCATCTTTCACTTCCTTGCTCATTTTTTTTCCATTCCTCACTCCCTTCCTCAATTCCCAATCCATCCTTGGAAAAATCTAGACATGGGATCATTTCATTCTCACTACCCATTTTCTTCTCTCTCTCACTCTTTCCTTCTTGTTTATTCTTTCATAAGATACCTTTACATATAATGACTCATGGTTTAGTCACATACAAAATTAGATGCTAAAAAGCAAGACAAAAGCCAAAAACTAAGTTGCATGTAAGGAAATGGATAGCTAGGGTCCCCTCCTGTATCAAATTTAGTGTCAATAAATTGAGTTACATTCAATGTGAATTAATTAGATTTAAACTAGTAATTTCATTAAAAAAAATCACATTTACAAACAAGTAAATTTGGTGAAATCGTAAAAATTGGTTAATTTAGTCCGTCAAATTTTATTCAATTTAATTCTTTTTAAAATTTAGAGCCATCACTTTAAAGGTATATGTTTATCTTGATGCACCATGAGACTATTCAAGTCAATATAGTTTATATTTTTCTTTGGTTTTGATTCTTATGTTTACCAAAGAAATACTTAATTTTGATATAAATGTTTATTTTGATGCACCAAAAGACTATTCAAGTCACACTACAAGAATTTTGTCATATACCAACCATTGTTTTTAGTGACATATATAAATGTCGTAGGTATAGATAAAATATACCCTAGGTATAGATAAGTATATAGAGATAGGTATTTAGTGACAGAGTTAAATAGTTAGTATAGATTAGCCCGCTCCAAAACAAATTCTCCAAAATAAAAAAAATTCATAGTCCCGCCCCCCGAAAATTTTCATTCCCGCTGCAAAGCCCTCAAACCCAGCACCTCCATTCGAATACGCTCCTCTCCACCCATCACCTCCATTCGAATACCCTCATCTCCACCCAGCACCTCCATTCGCAACCTCGTTGTCGCCGCTGTAATCTTCAACGAGCAACCTTCCTTCAACGAGCAAACTCGCAACCGCCATAGCTTGTTGCCGCCGTCGCTGCAATCTTCAACGAGCAACCTCGTCGGCGCTACCGCAACAATCTTCATCTAACAACCTTCCTTCAACGAGCAACCTCACCGGCTGCCGCCGCTGCAATCTTCACTCCCCGCCACCGGCCAAAAATCTTATCAACAAGCAACCTTCACGATACCAACCTCCAGTTATCTCTTGAATCAAGGTATACATCTTTCTGCAATTTTTCTTAAAAAGTCCTAATTTTTTTGCAATTTTTCTGCAATTTTGTGTTTTTTCTTAAAAAGCCCTAATTTTTAAGCAATATAAATGAGAATATTGCAATAATTAGATAAATGATATATCATTTTATTATGTCTAAAATGGCTCATGTTGATTTTAAAAATATCAATCCTCTCTTTTGATTTAAGATCAATATTTTGTTCAATTTATACTGATATTACATGTCCTGTTATATTGATATTACTGTATTGATTTTATGCTTTTTAGTATGTTATTTTTCTAAGGTTGAATGATAGATGGACTCTGACTTGCTTCAATTTATAGCATAACTTTAAATTGGGATATAAATAGGATTATAGCATAAATTTATAGTTTGATAATTTATAGCATAACTTTATAGTTTGATAATTTTTCAGAGGGGTCAAGTGGGTATAAATAGGATTAGTTTAATAACTTTAAATTTATTGATTTATATATGTGATAGTAATTTGTTGTGACTTTAAATATATTTTTATTTGTTCTCATAACTTTTGGGTTTTAAACATGTATGTGCTAAACATATCTTAGTGAATTAAAAAAACGTGGTAGTAAATATTAAAAAAAATAATCGTGAAAAAAAATATTAGTAAATATTTAGTAAATTAATGTACCAAGAAATTTGTTGGTTTAAAATTATAAATTTATGTGAGAATGTGTGTAATTCATATGAATTTATAAATAATAAGGTTGTTAAAAAAATATATTACAGCTATATTTATTCTAGAATATTATATTAGAACATCATCGACAATTAGCTAGTTAACGTTGTTGATAGACAATTAGCTAGTTAACGTTGTTGATAGATAAATTTTTATTAATTTGTAATCCACAAAGTGCATCGGAAAAACTAATTTAGTGTAAATAAATGTCAATGTTGTAGAGTGTGTAGAATAGAATATAGACAATATTATATTTATTGATATTGATGTATAATAGAATGATTATGGGGAGAATAAGACTTAAATCTCATTTTGTGGAAGGAGTGTTGTGATTTATTGCATACACATCATCGTAAGATATTTATAGAACTAAATGAGGGATAAGATATTTTTGTCTTAAGTGTAAGTGTACAAGGATTAAGAGTCACCAAGAAGTTCATAAACATTTAGAGAGTTGGTTTTATGGAGAATTATTGAGTTTGAGTTAGGGTTAATCATGGTGAACAACTACCAAATATAAACATTTAGAGAGTTGGTTTTATGGAGAATTATTGAGTTTGAGTTAGGGTTAATCATGGTGAACAACTACCAAATATTAATTCAAGAATGTTAGATGTTAATTCACCACATTGCTTCAAGCAGTGGAGCACATATGGTCGACTATGGTCATCAACAATTTGAGATGATAGACAATATAGTTGGTGACACTATTGGGACAAATATATCTTTCAATATACTTTAATACGACGAGAAAATACTCTTGAACGAATGAGGGCGCGCCGTAGACGTTTAAATTTTGTAATGCACCAAGATATTGTGTTTGCAATAATGTATTTGATTGTTAGTAGAAGCAAATTTCAATTAAGTCAATATTTTACTTGTCAATAATACCAAGATTGAAGATAATTTTTTCATCAATGCAACTTTCCCATCAAATGATGTGGCTTTATACCAATAAAGTGAATTTAGGCATGTTGCGACATCCTTCTGACGGTGAAACATGAAAGCACTTTGATCGGGCATATCCTAATTTTGCAGAAAAACCACATAATGTGAGACTTGGATTATGCTCCAATGACTTTACTCCGTACATCCAAGTGTTAGTGTCGTCATATTCTTGTAGGTCTATTATTGTCACTCTTTACAATCTCCCTCCTAATATGTGCATGACAAAAGCTTACATGTTTTTGACTTGTCTTATATTGGGATCATCAAATCCAACAGAGATAATTTATATGTTTTTACAACTCTTGATTGACGATCTAAAGAGGTTGTGGATTAATGGAAAATGGACATACTATATTGCCCGCAAGGAGAATTTCACAATGAAGACAGTTTTGATGTAGACTGTTAATGACTTTCCTGCGTATGACATGTTGTCTAGCTAGGGGATTCATGGTAAATTTGAGTGTCCTTATTACATTGAACATACAAACGTGTTTACCTTGAAATACAGAGGAAAAAGTTTGTGGTTTAATCGTAGGTTTTAACCAACAAATCATGAGGTTAGAAAGAAAATGAATTGCTTCGAAAGAGAAGTAACAGCAAAAGATGATATGTCCCCTAAGTTATCACCAGAAGAAATATTGAGTAAAGTCGGTGGACTGTTGAAATTCACATATGTTGGCAAAAATGTCTCATATGAAGGTTACGAGCAACAACACAACTAGACCAAAAATAGTATTTTTGGAACCTCCCTTATTGGAAAGATGATTTATTGAGGCATAACTTTGATGTTATGCATATTGAAAAGAATCTTTTGGAGTATAACTAACACAACGATGAATGTTGTTGATATTTTTAATACAACGCTATTTTAAAAAAAATTATTTGGACATTATTATCGAAGACATTGTTCTTGGAAAAAATTTATGCACCGCATCAAATTAGTCGATAGAAATCTGTTTTTTTGCAAGGAACTTACCAATGATTTTGTTCTTCATAAATGTTAAATCAGCTAACACAATATATGTTTGACTTTTTTGCGAGGAACTTAACAAAGACAATGTTTCTTGAAAATTATTTTTGTGTATATTTTTTCTTGATATTTCCGACCAAATTATGTTCCTCATAAATGCATTTTTGCGAGGAATTTTGTTGCATTTCCAAGGACTTTTGTTTCTTGAAAAAAAAATACATTTTTCTTGAATTTAAAGATTAATACATACATTAAATTTCATTTTATTTTAATAGATACCTTGAAGATGAATAGTCTACGTGAAAATACTTATTTTTAAGTTTCTATAAGAAGGCATTTTAATACATATTATATATATCAATATTAGATATAATTTCAAATATATAAATTATATTTTTTAAATAAACATTGTTCATTACACACGAACTATAAGTTTCTTTCGAAATCATGTACATCGTGTGCATAATTTCTTGACACAACGATCTTCATTGTTTGATTGAAAATCATATCATTATTTCCAACCATAATTCATTCTATATTTTGTAGTTTTTGTATGTCTATTTAAATATCAAATATTATTTTAGGCTACCATACCATAGTTTAATTTGTTATACTCTATTACATTTTAATATTCTCCCGAGAAAATGTCACCATGTGGATTACCTCCAAATTTTAAATACCAACTCACTTTCTTTTTATAGAATTTTTGGAACTACATCCAAATTTTATAAACAATTATTTTGATTTACAGTAAGAAATTTAGCCTTTTGTTAATAGCAATGGTAATTATAACATACTAAAGTTTAATAGATCAATTGTATGACTTCAAATTTTTAATATTCATTACAATCTAAATTTTTTATTATTATATTTATTCCACCATTAAAATTATTTCTAAATTTTTTTATTTAATGCATACTCATACGAATGCACAGTATTTTCTAGTTACCATTAAAGCACACAAACTATATCACAAGAAAGAAATTCATACAGATAACTTTGCATTAGATAACTTCATAAGAAAGCATTTCATACGGGTATTTTGCTAGTTACTTGATGATGCAAAAGTCAAATTTTGAAAGGGAAATCCTTACTACTATAATATAACTTAATTATTCTTCTCATAACTATCATAGGTAATTTATATATATGTGTGAGAGACCCAATATCTCTAATGCATATAGTGATTATTATTTTAGTAGCATATATCATATACATCAATCAAACGCCTATAAATGCCTCAAGTGCATTTTCCTTGAGAGTTGAAACATAGTAGTCTAAGTAATCTCCATAATTGAATGACTTGTAACGTAGAGGATGCATTTTATCATCCACCAATTCATGTGGCACTTCAATTTTCACCTCTTCCTTTGGCAATGAAAAAAGTGCAAATGAGTACCTTTCTTTGTCTCCTTTCATCATCACTCTATGTGTAGCCGCATGAAGTCTCCCATTGCTCCATGCCTATAAATAATCAATTCACACATCCTTATTAAGCATCCTAATTTAGAGAATTTATAAATAAATAAAATCATAGATTCATAAAAAGATTTATAAGTACATTATGTAGTTCTAAATCCAACTTCATATCTTGCAACGAGTTAATGCACCGTGTGTGGAAAGCAAAATAAAAACTTAATTACCTATATAGATACTTTTGTATTATAAAAAAATTATATGTCGATACTTTTGTATTATAAAAAAGTCATATGTCGAGAGAAGTCAACCTTTTAAATAGATTTTTGTTACATCTTGATATTAGTCTTCAATCTTCAAAGTTAATTGCACGTGGGGATATCTTTGGTTTATCAAAAAATAGTAATGCGTTTAAGTTGAATAGTATGGCGGGAGAGGATGAATTGTGCATAGGTCGCTTTGTTCATCTTCATCATCAATTCCTCATTATATTAACCTTATTTTTTAGAGTTAGGAACCATTGATATTGCATTGTCAAACTTAATAATACAACAAATATGATAATTTTTAATTTATTTCATATTTGTATTACAAAATTCACTATTGAATTGAAATGTATTATCACATACATTATAAAATTTTATATTAATTTTAAATTATTTGAGATGTCATTCATATATTTTAAAATTAACATCTCATGAACTTTTATTAAATGAGTTAGAGTTGATATATCTCATTTACATATCAAATAATTATATATTAATGTCAAATTTTAAAGATATAATTTAATTATGTGATATTACCTTTCAATCCAAAGATAAATTTTATAATGCGAATATGTAATTGAAAATTATCAAATGTCATAATATTAAGTTTGACATCACAATGTTAAATGAACCAAACCCATTTTTTATATATAGACAAATATGAGTACATTAGTAATTATGTTAATTTTTAATATTAAACGTTAGAGTAACCAAAGCGCATTTTGATTGCAAGATGAAGTTGGATCAAGGGTGGTGTATATAGTACAAGAGAGAAATTAAGAGCAAATGCAATAGATGCATGAAATTAAGTACCTTGAGTGTGTCACCAATTAAGACAGCGAAACCTCCTTGAGGTATGTTCAATTGAATCCATTTGTTTGACTTGGTAAGAACCTCAAGACCTTGGACTTCATTTTGGCATAAAATTGTTAAAGTGTTTTTGTCGGTATGAGGTAACAAAGCTTCACAATCTTTGTTGATTTCATCATGAACTTTGTATTTAATCAAACGAAAATTACTAGAGCTCTTCAATTTTTCAATATCTAAAGTGTATTGTTTTGGAAGACCATAACCATCTAGAATCATTTTAAGAATGAGGAAATTCAGTTCAAGCATCTTGGAGCTCATGGCCTTCAATGTCTCGCTATATATCGTCACAAAACACACAAGAAAAATATTGTGAAAGATAAATTGAAAAATAAATAATGTAGAACTAGGTATACAAACAAGTCTAACCCACATTTACAATATGAATGGGCTGGGTCGGCCCAATCTTAAGCTAAACAGGCTGAAATTATTTGGTCCAGCCCATATACAAAGAATAAAAAAGACCAAAATTTAAAACAACACTAAATACCAAAATTTAAAACAACACTAAATAGGTATCGTAGAAAGTTGAAAATTTTAGATGGTTGCAAGCCAATTCGCCAAACTGCATACCAAAAAAAATTTTAAAATAATTTAGGTGTTTTAATCAATAATTTTATGGTTCAATTTTTGAGAAATATATTGTTGTCTACGAACTACATCATTCCATAGAATCTAACCAAATAATCGACAATTTAAACGGATCAATCCATAGAGACCCACTTTTTAAAAGAATATGTTTCATGGGATTTAGGTTTTGCGAATGGTAGGTTACACATATTATTCTACAAACAAGACATGTATATCTAATTTAGGAAAATTTTATTCATACTTCACAATTATACTCTTATCTCACATTTTAACAAACTATCTATTTTACATTTTTTTTTAAAATAATTTAAAAAATTATCTTACTCTATTATCTTCAATTGTGTTCTGAAAAACTCAAGTTTAAATTTTTCGGAACACAAACGTATTCTAAAAAATTTGAAGTTTTAATTTATTAAAACATTTTTATGTTTTAGAAAATTTAAAATAAGATTTTCGAAACATGCAAAGTGTGCTTTTACATAAAAAAATAAAAATAAACATAAAAAAATAAAACTTTGTCACTATAACGACAAACTTGTGACAAAATTTTTAGCTATTAATTTTATTTTAATTTTATTTTAAATAGTAATATAGTTCA
>JBBPBP010000001.1:63293236-63324059 GCA_037974735.1 Cicer chorassanicum
AGAAAATAGAATTTGTTAGTTAATTGCGTGAAACGTTTGGACTTATATAATTAAACAAAAAAAAGTAAATTTGTTAGCTACATCGAACTTTTGGGTCTAGTTGTTGATTATTAAAAAAGTGTATTTGTAATATGAATTATTTTATTAATAATTTTTTTTAATTTGTTCAAGTATACGTTACTATAGTATTTATTAAAATTAATTTGAATTAAAAATTTTAGTACATAAATAATATGTCATTTAAATATTAATAATTTAATTTTAATAATATTTTAATTTTTCAACGTACTGAAAAAATCTGTTAACTTTTTCTTAGTTAATATTCTTTGAACGTCTTAATCCATATCACTAGGTAAGCTTGACGAAGATTTTTGTAAAATAAATTGATAGATATAGTGCAAGAAATATTTAACTTTTTATCGATAAAATTACGTCGACATCTACCCAAATATGCCGAAAAGGTAAAATCTTTTCGTGGACCTAAGGAACATTTTAAAAACAGCAAATTGGTGTATCGTTTGGAATTGTTGTTTGTGACATATATAATATTCTATTTCCCAATTCGATTGAGGGCTAGGATTCCTACCTAGTTCGGTTGGCTCGACCACAACATTACTAAGTTACATAGAACGTACCATCGAGACCAAAAATTAGACTTTGATACACAAACTATATCATTGCAAAAGGATAAGAATATTGTAGAGTACTAACTAGGGAAGTTATATAACACTTTTTAAGCATTATGCTTGTTCTTTTTTGTCTTGTCTTATATACGCAGTCACAATATAAAGTATGCCTGCATTTCTTTTTCCTGATCAAGTGGTCCAAAAAATAACCGAACCATGTGGTCATTTTCTTCATCAATTCCATTCACTGGTCGCTATTGCTCTCTATCATATGTATTTATCTTACTTTTTTTTTTTTTTATAGAATTGATCGTTTTATTTTAAAAGTTAAAAGTTTTAATTTTTTTTTTTAGATTTTTAAACTAAAAGAATAATTATCTAAAGACATTAATTATTCAAATGTCATTAATTAAATTAAATATATAAAAAAAATATGACGTTGAAATTTAGGTTTTTACTGCATTTTATTCTAATTTAATGAGTGTTAATCATTCTAAATTATCATATCATATGTCACGTTATTTAAAGCATCTCACGTCATCATTTTTTAGTTAAAAAATTAGAAGGAGTACCAAAACTGTCAACTTTTAAAATAGGAGGACAATTTTCGTAAAAAATCTACTATTAAACATTTTTTTATAAATTTTAAAGATGCAGTAGTTTGTATTTTCTATAATTGTTTTTTTTATAATTCTTCAAAAAAAAATTATTCTTTATTTTTATTATTAATTAATAATATTTTAAAATACTGTAAATAATTGACGATGGATTTGAGAAATGTGATATATTTGTATTCTATTTTTGTTTAAAAAAAAGTCACAAAAGCCTTTGAAAAAAATAAATTATAAATATAAATGTGGAAAAGGGAATCTCAAGAGAGTTGAAGGGTCGTGATCAAGATTGTGGGGACCAGAAGTATATGTGTAGTACTCTTCTTCTCCCCAAGTTATCAATGTTTTCTCTATTTCCTTTACTTAGATATACCTACTTATTCATATAGCTCAAAATGTCGTAATATTGGAAAGCTATAATGATTCCTTGTACGGGGAGGTTGAGCAATTATGGATATATGTTCATCTAATTTCGTAAAGGACAGTGTAAAGAACAAGAGATAAGAATTGAACATAGTACATATACATTAATTAATTATCTTAATTAGAAATAAGAGTACAAATTTTCAAATTACCGAGTTGGAGAATTTTTAATTCTTTTTTTCTATTTTCAATTTTTAACTTTGTATTCTTCTCTATTTATTTGAGGTATACTTTTTATTTTCTTCATGAGCTGTCAAATTAAATCGAATTCAATGAATCGATCCATTATCCCATATTTTAGTTGTCCTAAAAAAACTAGCCCTCAATTAATTGGGCTTTTTTTGTCATGTCCAGTTAACTCAGGAATGGACTAGCCCATCGAACTTCAGGTGGGCCCAATTTCAAGATCTCCACGTGTTTTTTTAAATAATAATAATAATAATAATAATAATAATAATAATAATAATAATAATAGTAAAAACTTTAACAATTATTATCTAGTTTAAAAATTAATAATAAAATTATATTTAAATATGTTAACTTTAAAAAAGATATACATTTAGATAAAACTTTTAAAGTTTATAAATTATTAATTTGGTTCAACTAAATGTTAATGTAAAGTAAATTACATATATCTAATTATATTTCACTAAATAGATAATCGTAAAAATTAATATAAATTTTTTTGTATAAATAATAAAAAGACTAAATAAACCAGAAAAATCAAATGAATTAGACTAGTCCATTAGTCCACATAGCCCATTAATCCACATAGTCCATAGTGGTTAGATCAGTCTTAAAAATTTGCAACCTAATTAGAAGTGGACTAATCTCAATCTTGCTCATTTATGCTTGGGTTAGGTCAGGTCAGCTAATTTGACAACTCTAATGGCAGTAAATAAACTTTCTTCTTTAATGTTTGATAGATCTTATATTATGAAATGTCATTTACATTCTAGCTATATTTCAAATTATTATTTAATTAAACTAATATGTTGCTTTAATTACATATATTAAGATTAGTCGTCCTTTGCATGTTAATTATCAATGAATAGTGATTAACTAAAATTAATTAGTAGATTTATGAGATAATTGAGATTATTACTTTTTTATGACAAAACAATAATACTAATTTTCAATCATTCAACTTCTAAGATCTATATACTTTCTCATAATTTTTTTTGTGTGTATAATTAATCAAATAATTAATTTGAAGACAAGAATAGTACATTAGAGGATCAAACTTTATTAATAATTTTAAAAAGAAATGATAATTGAAAGAATAATAAGAGTTTGTATAGGATTAGGATTGAGGATATGTCAATTTGATGGGCATCCAGATTCCCATCCATGATGGGAATAAACTTTGATCTTACTTTACTAACTTAACTATTAGTGATTTTTGAATTAATATGGTCCATATTTCCTAAAAACCTAATGATCAAGACAAAGAAACTATGTTTAAAAAAAACACAAAGAAACTAAATTAGATTCATTTTTCACTAGAGACTCCACACCTTCACTAAGGAATATACTTTATGGACACTTCTTTATTTGGGCTACTAAAATATTTTTACTATAGCAATAAAAATGGGCATGTGTATTTTGATTCTAGAGATTTTAATTTATTTCAGCTTGTTATATTTAACAAAAATAATTAGTTTTTAATCTCTCACATGACCCTTTCTAAGAATTTGGAGTTCAAAAAAAAGATTATAACACTTGAGAATAATTATAGACTAATAGGACAGACTGACATGAAAATTGATCCTCTCCTTACTGTTGCATTTTCCTCCTCTTTGGTCCAAAATTGATTTACCTGAAGAAATTAACGGTGGAGATTAAGCGAGAAATTAATTCAATCAATTTTAATGATTTTGATTCACAATAGAAATTAATACAAGTCATAAACAAATTTATGAAAACAAAACTTCAACTAAGCATCACATCTTTTCTTTTTTTACTAAAAATAAACAATATTCATCTATTTAAATTAAAAGACTATATCAATCAAAAATAATATAAATTCCTTAAAAACAAAAAGAATGAATATCCAAACAATCTCATAGCATTCATGTTAATAACATATCAAGACAAAATACTTACAAATTTGACAAAATTAAAATGATCAGAATTTCATATTTATAGATCTGCAATATTGACAACGCTATCGATTGAATTTATTAGCTCTTTATCAAAATTAATCTATCAATCTTAACAAAATAAACAATATAATAAAACAAAAACTAAAAACATTGCACCAAAACGAAGAACAAAATGCCACATTTGAACAACAAAATGTCATAAAAGCAAAAAATGAAAAAATAAATACGTATAAAAATCACTTATTTAAATTAAAGGACAGAAAAACGAGAAGAAAAAATAAACTGAAATCATCCTCTTCTAAAATGAAGAAATAGAGCTAGAGAGAAAAATATTTGTGCAGGCTAGGTTTTCGTTTTAAGGTGTCAATTGGTACACATGATCTTTCCATAAAGTGAGAAAATAAAGATTGATATTTCAACATATATAATTAGTCATATACATGTACAAATAATATCAATGGTAATTTATTTATCAATAAATAATAGCACTTAGTTTTTACAATATTCTTACTTTACTCACTCTTTTCAAAACAAAATTAGATTGCCAAACGAGTAATGAGAATGGATCAGCAATAACCAGAGGAGAGAAGAGAAAAAGATAAAGATACAACAATTATAATATTATATAATGTCCAGTTTGATGATACAACAGAAGAAATCTTCAAGTAAACAATAGTGAAGAATGGTGTCAATAATATTACAAAGGTTAATTAATATCTAATGTTACATAGAAAAAAAAAAGGGAGGTTGGTTGATCAATCAACATTAAAAGGGGACATAAAGTACAAGAATGTTATTAATCAACACAGATAAAAAAAACAACCTTGTATTGTAGACATAAATAGTACAGCAGCCAGGTCACACTTCACTTCCAGAGCTTGACAAACTTGTCATGACTGGCTGAAGCAACCAAACCATTTACAGTTGAAACCGCCAACGCAGCAATAAGACCGTCGTGAGCAGATAGAGTCATCGTCTTGTTTTCGGTCATATTCCACAGCTCCAATGACTGTAGATCATAGTATGAATTTTTATGGATCAGATTCAAATGCAACCACATTAGTATTACCTTAGAAACTTTAAGATAAACACTTATGTTATAACTACTTGATTAAGTTGTTTATCCAAACAGAATCTAAAATCTATTCCAAAAAATGGGGATTCCAGACATACTCAAAAGGAGAGGAAATAAAAAGGATGCAGACTTGCCTGGTAACAGCCAATGACCAGCAACGAAGAATACGTTGGATGGAAAACACACGAATGAAACTTATTGCCGTTACAGCTAAGCTCGTGAACACATTCCCCTTCACTCCCAGATCCAAGAGTCCAAACCCTGACAGAGTCCTCGCTCACAGATGCGAGGAACTCTCCAGAAGGATCCCAACACACAGAATGTATCGACTTGGTGTGACCCTACAATTCATAGAAACATATACCAAACAGTAAAATTAGCATGCTCGTAGGAAGAGTATGAAAAGGTCAACAATTACTAGATTAGTGAATAACATGACATCACAATTGAAGTGACCAAGACAAAATATCCAAGCTATAAAGTTGTTTGATAATACATTATACATATATAGTACAGTTAGAAAACCAAGTAATTGGGTTCAAGTAGTTTAATAAGCTTCAGTTAAAGAAGAATCTGTTCGAAGTGCTCGAGTTTGAACCCTGACAAAAACAATATTGGTCAAGCTTTACTTACCCTCAGGCCAAACTTTGAATTACCAAGACAAAAACAATATTGGTCAAGCTTTACTTACCCTCAGGCCAAACTTTGAATTACCAGGACCTTTTTTCCCAGGAAATTGGAGGATTAAGACAAAAATATATATAACATGTCAGAAGTATTTGAAACTCGGAATTACCAAGATCTTTTTCCCCAGGAAATCAGAGGATTTAGACAAAAAACATATATATAACTGTCAGAAGTATTTAATTCTTATTGAAAAAGTATGAGAAGAGAACACCCGAGAGAATGAAAAATGTTTCAGACTCAAGACAAAATGCATATTTTATTGAAAGAATTTATCCTAATAAGAGACTTAAAATTTTGTTTTTAACCAACCTTTAGTGAATATCTGCATGCTTGTGTCTCGACATCAAGTATAGAGACGACGTTCTCTGCAGCTGCAGCAAGGTATCTCCCTAGCCGAGGTTGAAATCTCATCTGTGCAGTGCCACCCTAATTGGAAAGAAAAAAACAAAATTATCAATTTTTCAAAATTGAAATGAATACTCCTCCACCTCAATACTACCTCCATTGATTTTTAATTGTTTTATGTTTATTTACACATACCAAGGAAACCATTAAATTTGCTACTTTTCATGCAATTATCTATCCTTTTTCTACAGTAACTTTAACTATTTATTATCTCAATCCACATATTACTATCTGCAATAAATAGTTAGGGATAATTTTGTCAAAATAATAACTAATACTACTTTAAAAACGACAAATAAAAAGGAAACAGAGGAAGTACACAACAACTAACACAGAACTGTGAATGAAGTAAGATAATGCTGAAATACTACCTTTGACACTCTAGCACAACTTCCATTGTTAATACTCCAATATCTTATCTCGCCGTCGAAATCACAAGAGCAGATAAGGTCATCTTTATTAGGGTGAAAGTCTAGTGACATAACCGTTGCAGAATGGCCAGTAAAGGTACGAAGCGAATATCCAGGCTGCATTGGTAATTACATATTAGCTAATGTAGAATAACAAAGAAAAAAAAAACACACAACCCATCAAAATTAACGTTTTTATAACAAAATAAATTAGAAGACGTTTCTTCCTAAGCATCTACAAAGCACACCAACACATCGTTATTACAATAAACCTTGATGTTACTTTTAAATATACAATAAATCATATATTTAAAAATAAGCCATAGCTCACTAGGAAAGGTGATACTTTTATTCGTGTTTCAAAAGTAACAAGAAGCATATTTTATTGTATCAGTTACATACTTTCAATAAGACGTAATTTTACAATGTCGGATGAACCACATTTCACGGGAACGAAAAATACTATTTGACAACTGCGCAGTTAAGTTACTTCAAATATAGATATAGAATCTACAGAAACAGATTCTCAAAAGTTGCACAAGATTTTCGGAAACAAACAAAATCAACTAACATTCTCAACATCCCAAACTCGAACAGTTTTGTCATATGAAGATGTTGCAAGACGAGGCAGGCTTGGACTGAAACGGACATCAGTGATCAAAGACGAATGCTCTTCAAGAGTAGCTTTCTGCTTTAGAGAATCTGTATACCATAAAACGGCCTGCATAATGAAAAAACACAACATTGTCACATACTAAATATATAATTATAAACAGAATAAATGATACAAAAGTTCTGGATTTTGCTTTCCAATTTTCGAGCAGGTCAATTACACACGTTCACTGCTAGTTTTGAGAAATCAATTGAACAGAAAAGCACTAAAACACGCTTTTCACGAGTAATGACCTAACTAACCTTTTTGTCATGTCCACCGCTAGCAAGCAATTTTCCGTCGGATGAGAAATGGGAACAAACAACTTTGCTTGTGCTTGCACGAACCGAATTTACTTCAGAAAATGTAAAACCTGGAAATAAAGCAAACTATTACCCTCAGTTTCAAAATGAGTCTCCTTTTAAGGAAAGTCAATAAATTTAAAAGCAACATTACATCTTCGTAAGCAAAAGATTATATTTCTTACTTAATAATATCATTCAAGTAGAATGGTTGGGAGAAAATTGTGTCGGAGCTAATGAACTCTGAAAGTACTCTATTGTTGTATGTTTATCAATTTTGTTGAGGCCTCACATCGTTTATAGATATATATGGCCAAAGTAGTCCTTAAAAGGTTTGAACAATCCTCACCACTTGAGGTAGCTTTTGGGATCAAGTCCCTCTCCCAAATTATCAGTTAATGTTCAATATGTTATTGGGACGCATATGTTTATCCAGGCTTTAAAAGGACAGATAGATAGTTACACAGGTGTAACATTTAGGTAATGTAATGTTACACCGCTCAATAACTTTTTACTAGATACATATTATACATAAATCACCATTAGATTGAAAGTTTATATCATATAGATCATCTCTATAAATATTAACAAAAATCTAAAATCATTTTATATGTTATTAAGATACATCAAGATTAACGTCTTGCATTTTTATTGAACACCGTTAATCTTGATGTATTTGAATAACATAAGATAAATATAGATTTCTGTAAAAATTTACAAGAATGATTTTTATGATATAAATTTTCAATTCAACGGTTAGTTATGTAAAATATGCATTTAAAAAGAAGTTATTTGTTTGATTTTGAAGTTATTATAGTGTTAACCAGTGTAATTTGATCCCTATAGCATAACTCCTACATACAACACATAATAATTTACCATTAATACATAAGAATTTTAATGAGGCAAATTTAACATGTATATATACCAAAGAAACTATTTTACACAGGTAGTGGCAAAAACAATTATGATGGATAAAATATTGGTGTTTACTGCACCTTTGCTTACATCCATACGGCCAACTGGATCTCTAGGGTCTGTATCATCATGCGATAAAAAAGACTCAACATTGTCATCGAGAGATCCATCTTCCACAAAGCGGTCCACATCTGCCTGCAATTCAATATCCTTATCATCCCACTGCCAAAATGGAATGGCAATGAGTCTACATGCAAGGAACTTATTATTCCTTCCATTAATTGAAATGAAATCGCATAGAAGAGCCACTCACCAATTGGTTTGAAGGTGAGGTAAGAGTTCCGGTGCCATCAGTGCCGAACATCATTAATGGCTTAGAAGAACTACCATTGTGAGGTATAGACGGCATTGATATCACATCACCAGGCGTATGAGTTGAGGGAGTTGAGGGTGCCGAACTCGGTGATGGGCCTGCTGTATTAGCTGTTCCTGTGCTATTGGCAGGACCAGAAGATGATACAGGCTGCTTTCTCTTTCTTCCAGTCTGGTTTTTCGAAACCTTAAAGTTCATTCAGAACAAAATGTTAGGAACCCATTTCATGAAAAACATGTCAAATTCAGGGACAGAAATTTATGCTTGTGATTTAAAAAAAATAAAAACAAATACTCTCTTCGTTCTTTTTTAACTGTCGCTTTTGTAGAAGAATTCTGTCTCTATTTACTTGTCGTTTTCAAAGTTTAATGAAACATTAACTATTGTTTTGTCAATAATACTCTTAGTTATTTATTGCAGAGAGAAAATAGGTGAAATGAGATGATAATAATAGTAAAGGATATATAGGAAAAACACAAATAACCTAAAAACGACAACTAAAAAGGAATGGAGGGGAGTAACCAATAATTGTGTGGCAAGTCGCTGGCCTTATTTCACTTCCACATATAAGGTTAAAAAACACATTCAATGAATCAAATAAGTAGTTGAAGTTGCAATGTACCATTGTTAAATTCAAAAAAACACTTCTGCTGTTGCGTTACTAATGGATCATCATACATCTGAGTATTGAAGGACTTCACAAAATCACTTTCCCATAACTCAACTTTAGAAAACTTGAGGTTAAAGAAATTACATTTACAATACTTGTACTCGACCAATTCAGTCACATGAAACAAGTAAACATGAAAATTCAAATTTAAATATATTTACAAGAGAACTTAATTGTGGACAATTGAAAGTCACTAATCGCTCACTAAGTGTTGAATAGTCAATAGGTATGTGTTACTTTACAATTCAGATGATATTTATTGACACACTAACCAATGATTCCATAAGGTTTAGGAAACCGAGAAATCATGCATGGGAAAGTGGACACCGTACAAGGACTGACCTGATCATTTCCTCTAAAGGAGTTTGACATGCTACCATCGGCATTAACACTGCCACCACCTCCCCCTACTTTATCTTGCTGATGCATGTTATGATTTGAAGACTGAGATTGTTGATTTGAAAGAGCATGCTGTTGAAGTTGTTGCTGCTGAGGATTGGAATTCTGCTGTTGTTGATGTTGTAACTGAGCCAGTTTCAACTACACAAACAAAAACTTTTCAACTCATGAACATTATGCAATCTAAGAATTTTTAAAAAGGGGCAGTTCGATAAAAAATGCAAGATCCTAAATGAAGATGAGAAGAAAAATTGTGAAAACAAGCACCTTCATTAGCATATCAGTATCACCACGAGAAAAAGGAGGACCGCCTGCTTGAAGTGGCGATCCAACGTTTGATACTACATCACCGACAGGATTTGAAAGACCGTCCTTACCTACGCCCATATTCCGATTATTCAGTAGCATTCTGAGTCTTCTACTATCATCACTTGCAGAAGGTGATGCCAGGTTTTGCTGTGCTAACATAAGCTGTTGTTGATGCTGCGGTGTCAACATAGGAAGTTGATGAAAAGGCTGTGGAGTCTGCATGAAAGGTTTTTGTTGCTGGAGTAAACCAGAACGAAGTTGCTCCAATCCCTAATACCAAAATGACGTTGTTAAATCATGTCAACCGACGATAATATTTAATTTAAATAAATATTAAAATAAAAGGATTACTCACTGTGAGTGGCCACCCTTTCAGAGTCAAATTGTTGCCACCTTGATTTGATCCTGACACACAAAAATCTCTTGTTAACTTAATCTGTGAGCACGGATAATCGCAAAACATCATAATGCCTTCACAATAAATCCAGAAATATCGCCACCCAATAAAGTAATGAATAAATTGCAACAAACAGAAATCAAGGAAAACAAATCCTATAACATGCTTGCAAACCAGTTTTGGAATTAATAACAGAAACCAGTTACATCAGAGTAAGAACTCGATGAAGGAATACCAGGAATTGCCATCAACGATCCTTCAGGACCCGCAGCTCTGGGATTTAGAACAGGATTAATCTCACTTTTTATATCCTGATTTCAAATGGCGAGTTAGGAAAAAGAGCTGATAAGAAATATATTAAGAGGTAATGAGAACAGTTTTTAAGAGGTCACGACAACAGTTTTTAAGATAGCATACCGGAGTAGACCCTGGTAGTTGCTGACTACGAGCTTGAACTTGTGGAGACATTGCACCGGCAGCACCATGCAAAACTTGCCTGAAATCGATGAATTTTGTACTAATACAGTCAACATTCATAGCTATAAAGAATACCATGTGCTGATAGAAATAGAGAATTAACTGAATGCACATATCAAAATTATAAATTTGGTGGTAGCTGAGGTGCCAACATAGTTGGGATGTCAATTATCATAGTGATGCTTTCGCATACCATATCAAAATAATTAAAAATAATAAAATAAAATAAAATAAAAAAATATCTAATTCTTCAAGGTCATGGAAGGAGTGGACCCAATTCAAATAATTGCCAAACTTTCGGTGCTCATCCTCCTATACAAAGAGGACAATCTTGTTGTTACAAACTTACAACGGTTATCAGGTTTTTATGTAGGGTCTAACTCAACCTTACAAAACCAGCTTATAATGTGAGGAATGTCACTCTTTATAAACTTTTTCAGACCTTATCACTTTTTAATGTAGGACTGGGACTTTTCCAAAAGTTACCATCCATACAAGATTTTCTTTTTTTCACATTGATTTAGTAATCAATTTGTACTATTTCGGATCAAACCCACTGGAGCAAACAGACCAAGCATTACTACCTTTTGTTTTGAGGCATAAATCATGCAAATTTAATTTAAATACTAAACGAAAAAAGTGATAGGCTAAGTTCTAAAGAAAATCACCCAGACGGCTGGCCACTAGCTGCAGATGACTTCAATATTGAGGGATGATTTGGGTCCAAGAGTTGGTCTCCAAATCTTTGCTGTACAAAATACCATAAGATAGCCATGAATATATATACATCATAAGATCAATAGTTCATCTTATAATTAGACAACCAGAACATCCATGTACACCTTCATTGCAGCATCTTCTAAAGAATCCCTTTGAAGGGGAAGTTTTAACCTTTCCTCATACATCTTTGTTGCTATTGCATTTGCAGTGCTAGGGTTTCCAACTAACCCGTTCGTACCACCACCATTCAAGAGATGAGCCCTATCCCTACCCTGCTGTTGCTGCTGCTGCTGTTGTTGCTGCTGATGCTGTGACTGCTGCTGTTGTTGTTGCTGCTGCTGCTGCTGCTGTTGTTGCTGTTGTTGCTGCTGCTGTTGTTGCTGTTGCTGCTGCTGAGCATGCCTCTGTAACAACATCTGTTGCATCTGCATTTGCTGTTGTTGCTGTTGTTGTTGCTGCTGCTGCTGTTGATGTTGTGACTGCTGAGGTTGTGGCTGCTGTTGTTGTTGTTGCTGCTGTTGTTGCTCCCTGGCCTTAATTAACTGCGTCTGTGAACGGTGTTTTACAAACCAAAAAAATGTCAAGTACAGAATAAAAATAAATAAAAACTTTGAAGTCTTGAGTTGCCGTCGCAGTTTTACAGGACAATTCAAAAAACAGTTTTCTCAGTGCAATTTTTGATATATTAAGTAAAAAATGAAGACGTCGAAAACCACGACATAATCATAATCACGAGTACACAAACAATGTGCAAACAAGATAGTCAGAAGTAATTAAAGAATGAACTTCTTTCTACGATCCTGTCTAATAAAAAATGATTCTTAAGAAATGATCCCAACTTCCCCTAGCAGCTACACGATGAAACGAAAAGGCGAGAAACTAAAAACAAAATCATTCATTAGTAACGATCCACAATTTGGAAGTTGCAAAATGCAAATGTACAAAATTCCTTATTTAAAAAAACATGAATAGATACAGCGAAAAAGGTAGCCAACTACCAGTCCAGCTCACCACCGTGTTTTATTTGCCCAACGTCTACAACAACCACCCAACACAGATTCACCACACTAGAAGGAAGCTAAATACAGAAGAAGAAAAAACAACACAGATTTTCCAACCAACCTCGATATATGATGCGGCAACTTCCGAGTGCTTCTCATTTGTCCTGGCAATAAATATATCCCAGAAAACCGACCACCACTCAAACAAAAATCCTCCCGGCGCATCAATAGCTGCCATCAATCCCACATCACCATTACAAAAAAAAAAAATCAGAAATAATAAAATGAACAAAACAGAAACACCAAATCGAACTTTTCGGCTTCTTGCTAACTCACCAACAGGGTCAGAGGACACTTTCCCTTCAGCTTGAAAAGCTTGAGCTGAAGCTTTCAAATCCCTCTTCACTAGATAATCATGAATGTAAACATCTAACCTGAAATCTCATAAGAAAACCAAAGCTTAGATCTTTGCATCAATATCAACAACCCAAATGCAGGAATCAAAGAGCTCAACAACCAAAAATGAAAATTTCATTCAATGTAAAGAAACCCCTTTTACTTACATAAGCTAAAAAAAACAAAACCCTAACATACCCATCAAAAAATTCTCACACATTCATAAAAAATCAACATACAAAGAACCAAACTTGAATGAAATAAACCAACCCCAAATGACTAAAACATAAAAAATCATAACCCAAATCATCAAAAATCAAAATTGAGCATAAAAATAAACCCATTTTCCAAAACTGATAAAAAAATAAATAAAAAATGAAAAATACAACAACACTTACATCTTATCAGCTTCCCAGTTAGTTTGAGACATGGTGACAGAAACAAAATTGATGGGTAGTGAAGAAATGAAGAAGCTTGATGAGTGTTTATGAAAATGAGAAGTAAAAGTTGCAAAAGACACGAGTTTTTGCAGAGAAACTTTGAGAAGAAAAGGAGGAAGAGAAAAGGTGGGAGTGTAGAAAGCGAAACGAGAGAAGCAGAAGAGAAAGTGGGAAAAAAACAGAGGAATTTGGGGATGAAAGAATCGAAAGGGTGTATATGAAACTGAAACGGCCCTTCTAAGTCTTCGGACAAGGTAAGAAAAACATTGAAAAATGTTTTTATATGGTCAATAAATGACATGTGATTTTTTTTTTTTTATAATTGAGGAAATAAAACTACCACACTCTAAGACGAGATCGACAAACACACATCTTACATCATCTAAAACTATTAAAATAAGTACTTCTTCCGTTCGTTATTAAATAAATAAGATAAAATAAAAAATAAAAATTAATGTACGAGGTACAAAATTTAAATTAAAATAAGATAAAAAAATTAATGTACGTGCTACAAAATTTAAATTAGATGTATGAATTTTATTTGATTAATATTTTTTTACATTTGAGACTGAAATAATATAAGACAAAGTGTGTATGTTTTGTTTCATTTTTGCGGAAGTCAAAATTAATTATGAAAGTGTAAGATTGATTTTTGATAAATTTATATGACATCGAGTAAAATTAATTTTTTTTCTTCAATTGATTTTAATTTAAAATTAAAATTCATAATTTTTTAATCCAAACATGATTATAACCCTACTGAGTCCAAACTTGATTATGAAGCTTAGATCATATCTTTACAAATTCGAGGTTTAAATTCGAATCAATGTTAGAGCCAAAATTAATTTTGTTTGAAAATATTCAAATATATTAAAATATATTTTACACATTTATTTTGGGTGGGTAGTTTAATTGGTTTTAACTAAATGTTATATTGGCTAAGCTTCAATATGTTAGAAATAGCCTAGCGAATACCAAAATATTAGTCTATTGAGACTATTTCATTTATTGCATGAGTCACATTGGCTAATAATTAAAATGAATTAGAATTAGCAGAGTTAAGATCAAAATGACTAAAATCTTAATCATTGAAACTATTTCTCATATCATATATTGGCTAAGAACCAAAATGGATTAGAATAAGCCGAATGAATATCAAAATCTTAATCCACTGAGACTTTTGCAGTTATTAGATCAACTACATTGGCTAAGAACCAAATTGAGTTAGAATTAGCCGAGTGAATACCAAAATGATCAAAATCTTAATTCATGAAAACTATTGCACTTATTGGATGAAGTATAATAGCTAAGAAACAAAATATGTTAGAATTAGTTAAGTGAAGACTAATATGATACAAATCTTAATCAATTAAAACTATTTGATATCATCGTCTTTGTCATAAATCACTTTTAGGATAATTCTATATTGAAAATTTACAAATTGGAGCCAAAATCACGTTTTGTTATAGAATATGATAACTCAAGCTACAAAACTTAGAATCATAATTCCAAAACGAGGTGAACAAAGATGTTCTAAAACACATATTAGATCATCAAAAACAACAACGTAAAACGTGAGATATGAAAGCAGATTATTGAACACGAAAATTGGTCAAATTTATGCTTTAGGGTTGGATGTAAAGGAATTTGGGAATTGTAATTAAACAAATGAACTAAGAATAGAATGACATAACAATCTGAGGATTGATAAGCCAAAAAGAACACCACAAGGATCAACACCCTTAATAAGTTTAAAGTGAATTCTTTTAAGAATTCTAGAGAGCAAAGCCTCACAAAATAACAATATATTCAAAAATAAGATTCTCGTAAGTTATGGGGTTTGCCTTATATAGTAGCACCACCTTACAAGTTCTCTAAATTTGGTCCAACACAAGTTTTTACAATTAGACTCAAATGTAGTTACTAATACTAATTCAGTCTACTACTTTAATTAAAAATAATATTAATATTTGATAACACATAAATGAATCTTTCATTCCACAGTTTCTTCAATTTGAATTAAACAATTTACTATTTTATGCTTCAATTCTTCGTGAGCATCTTCAATCTTAATTATGAAAAATATTAACATTGCAATTTAATTAACTATTGTTTTTAAAAAAAAATAAAAAAAATTAATAAATAGAAGACTAATCTTAAACCCACACTTGATCCCAAATTACATTTCAAGATATTAATTTCTTGTAAAAGTCTTTCACAAATATTAGTTGAGAATCTCGAACAAGACCTCATAGGATCAGCTCGAGAGCCATCGGTAGACTTACAAATAGGAATCATCCACATTGTTTTTGTTACGACCTAATGGAAGATGTCACTAAGAAATCCACATAATAAAAGAAAACTTCATTTTCTATGCTGTACTACTAACATTTAGTTGCTTCAAAGTGAAACAATTGATTTTAAATGCAAAGAATAATTCGCAAGAAGGAATGATTTTACACGAAAAACACAAGAGCATTATTTGCTTTCCAAATTTCATGCATTGTTATTCTAAAAAGACTTTGACCATTATTCATATCTTTATCAAATTGGTTATATGACATGTTCTGAATATGCATACCAATGTTGAAAAATTTATTTTATTAATTTGTTGATCCATATATCATATACGTCGACAAAATCCATAAGTATGTGCATTTAAGATTCAGATACTAAAAATAACAGGACATGAAATCAAATCTCAAAATTTTTTTATTAGTTAGTTAGTCATTTTGAATTAATCAATTTCCACAAAATAATTTTAACTCTTTGAGCGCTTGTAAGTTACCTTGTGAAGTCATAATTTAGTTTTATAACTGTAAATTACGCTCATCACCTCACATCACACCACAAACCACTTTTTTAAAAAAATATATTCTTTCGCCGCAATTCAATCGACAGATGAATTTTTCTGAAAAAGCGTTGCATCTCAGAAAATTTTTATTTTGCTAAAAGTTTTACCGAAATTAAACAAAATTATTATTCGATGAATTTTTTTTAATCGGGGCTCCAAAAAGTTTATTAAGGCATTTAACACACAAAATACCATTAAAATTAATTAAAAACCTCTTAATTACACATAAAATTGCACTAAAATTCATAATTTACACATTAAAATTAAGGGTCTTACACTCGCAACGAAGGCCTTGCTTTGCTAGATTGCAGTTACAAGATTCTGGTTGAGAAATCTCTAATGTCCATACAAGGGAAGGTATGTTTCACAGGACCTAGAATTTTGACTTCTCCCAAATAATATTTTCAATTTTACCTTATGAACTCATTAGTATCCTCTGTTTGCCTTCAATATGTAAAGTTACCCTTTGAGATTTGTCGTATGACATATTTGTGGTATGAATATGTGTGGATAAGTTTGTTGCACATGATTGTGAAATTGTTGATTAGTTTTGGAGTTCTGTTGTAGTTTGTAAAATCTTTTCTTCAAAGCCTAAATCTCTCCCCTATTTGCTTTTCTATTAGAGGTTAAGAAGAAAGGGGGTGAAAAAGTGCAGTTTTCCTTAATCCTTATTGTTTTTTGACGTCACTTCAGAATAGGGAAGCATTTGTTTTGGCATTCATTTTGGAACTTCTGTTTGGTAGTGGAATCTTAACTTTATATATTTATTTTTTTTAAATAAGGTTTGATGGTTTTACATATCTAAGAGAGAGAAAAATCAATCCAGTGCTAATTTTTACGGGCATAAGGTATTTGGCTCTACAGATTGTAACAAATCAGTTAGATGATAAGTTTGTTAATTGATAGTTAGGATTTGTGTGCATTCAGTTTTTCTGTTATTTTCAGTTTGCTTTAGCTTGTACACTTCAAGTTCATCTGTATAAATTCATGATTCATGTAATAATGAATCATTCAATTCTGGTTCTATATATAAGGCTTAGAGTCAATATTGTGCTCTTTATTTTCTTTTTATTCTTTTTGTTATTTATTTGATAATTTCTTCCTCTCCTTTTTGTGCTTGTGCTATGTATCAATTTTTTCCTCACTTTTTTTTGTGCAGTGCCCCCACGGCTACATTAAAAATCATCTTGAGTACAATACATTTTATTATTAATTATAATACAAATGAAATGTAATTAAAATTTGATTACAATTCAATAAAAAATTTAACTTTGAATCTAATATTACTAATTTAATAAAATAATTAAAATTAGTTTGTAGCATACCAAAAGATGATTTTTCCTGACCATTCTCTGTCAAATGAATATAAATTTAAGGATATATAAGGTTGGTTTTGATCCCCACCTTCAGGATGTTATTAACAATTTCTAAAAATATTAACATTACTAACATTGGGCTATTCCATAAAAAAATAAAAATGAATATAAGCATAAATATGTAATCACAAAATCAGAGAGAGAGATATTTACTAAATTTATCTCAGTATCTTTTCCATTTTTCAAAAACATAAGGTACCATTTTCTAAGACCTCAAAGTAAAATCTAATTATCCCTTTAATATATTTTTGCAAATTAGTATTGTGATAAGTGTCGATTAGACTATTTGAAATAAGATTTCTTAGTTTCTGATATCATGTTGCTCAAGAGTTTTGATTAAATTCATCTTTTTAAAAGAAAGCAGCTAGTAAAACAAACCACCATCATAATAGATTTTAATCCAGATATCCTGCTGCACCTCTTATCCTTTAATCCTGAAATTAAAGAAATTGTAGGGCATGATGATCCAACTAATATGAGAAGACTTATTCATTTCCAAAAATGCATTTATTTATGTTCAGAACACTCCATGAACATATATTTACATTCATTTGAACTTATCACCGTAATAACTATCTGCTTAAGCATCTAAGTGGCCTAACATGTGAATTTTCCTTCAAATCGTGCCCATTATTCCTTGAAAATCCGAAAACACCATAGAACATCAACCGTACCATTTTCTCTAGTCCAAGACACAAAGGTATGCATTTCTTTTTGTTCTTTTTATTCCAATGCTCAAGAGATAGCTATTTCTAAACCTTTTTAGTTCTCAAGTTTTCTTCTCTACCTTTCCTGAAGAGCTGACATCTAAACTACCACATACAGGCTGTGACTTTTTGCTTGTAATCTCATAAGGAGTTTGAAATCCATTACTTTCCACAGCTCCAACTGTCTTGAATAACCGTCTTTTGTTTACCTCCTCGACCAGAGATCGGTGTAGTAATTGGCTCCTCATATCAATTAGTGACTTGTTCCTCGTTAATATACGATTGTCTGTCATCTTCTTACTTTCACTTGTAGAAGGTGCTTGTGGTCCAGCTAAAACTTTGCACTGATTCCAAGAGATTTGGTCTTCACCATGTGAAAACATTGTACACTTGTGACTCATGATGGGATGTTTCTCTTTTCTCATTGAAGCCACGATGTGATCCTGGTCGTCCACAGAGCAAAAATTCAAGTCGGAGTATGTCCCATGTGAAGAGCATCGTGAACTGGCACCATCGCACATATCGTCTGCAACAACAGTTTATCAGGTTACTCTAGAAACTAAAAAAGTTAAAACACCATTTTTTTCACGAGGACTTTCTCACATATTCATGGCAAATATTAAACTCATGAGAAAGAGGCACATTTAACACTAAGCCTAAAATCTTGTATTTGCTCCTTCGCAAATAAAAATTAAACTAAGAAGTAGTAATTACTTATTTTTTATAAATAAAAGTTTAGATGAATTGGGTCCCGGGACATCTGGGTCAGGGTAGACCTTAAGTCTTAGAGAGCATTGACAAAAGTTATGTCCTCAAAAACACTGTTATTCCATGGTAACTAAGCAATGCTCGACAAAGTACAAACCCAACCGATGGAATAACTCAAGCCTGATGCTAAGTAGATGGTGTACAGGTCGACAATTTAAGCACATCAATGAAATATGACATTCACAATGTGGTAGGGCGAAGGGAAAAAGAAGCCATACCATGGAGCAAACAATATCCATTTGATACGTCATCAGCTCTATTGACTGCACTGGATAATGATTCTTGCGACGATGAACAAGAAGAGACAGAGTGATGATATTGATGAGGACCTTCATCATTCTCATCATCGTGATAACTGAATGAATGACAGGTGTGTGGATGGTTGCTATTTCTTCTATCGGGCAGCAGGACGGATATCTCTCCTTCAATCATATTAGCAATTTCAGAAGGTTCCCAATCTGTGAAGTCCAACTCTTTCACCATCTCCATTGCAACATCAATTGGGGTGTCATTGAAAATGTCAAAGGGAAAATATACATTCCTAGCAGAACCTGCAGGAAAAGGCAGAGGAAATTAAAGACTCAAGTTCATTTACAAAACAAAAGGATACGTTGCTGCGGTGAAATAGGAAGAAGCAAATATTTAGACAGTTTTGAAACAAAATTTTCTCTACAATGAACCAAATAGGGTTTTGAGTATAAAAAAAATATCAAGTACCATCCTTTTCAGAAATTTGCACTTTGAGAAAGACAGAATCATCTTCAGGATTCAGCTTCCCGGTTATTGACATTGAAGTCCTAGGTGAATCACCCTTCAATTGAAGTTTATCCATCTCAGTGTAATTTAAAAATGAATCCTGCATCACAATCTTTGTTATCGATGATGCATCATCGGACACAAGAAATGGATCCTTCAACAGTTCCTTTGGAAATGGTCTCTTTGCCGCATTCCCTAGGCATTTTCCAATAAATTTTTGTGCTTCTGCATCTTCAATCCGGAAAAATGCTGCCGGTAGCTTACCCTGAACATTCAAAGACAGAAAAATCGCTTACATATATAAAATTCCTGCTTTGCCGATATCTTTAAACCTTTAATCCGAGATCTGAATTTACCGATGTCACTTTCTTGTATATCTGTGCCGGATATATGGATAATCAGATGTAATAATTTCCAAAACACACATCAACAAGTTCATTGTATTCTTCTTCATACAATTCCGGTGCCATGAACTCTGGGGTTCCTGGCACAAAAGAGATAGAATATTAACGAGCAATAGTTAGCATGCTCAATGCCTGCAAAAGAAAAATAAGTACCGATAACGCTGTCAGCTGGCTGTGAACCACGTAGAATTGCTGCTAGACCAAGGTCACCAATTTTCACTTGTCCAAGACGTCCATTGACAAATATGTTGTCACATTTGAGGTCCCTATGAATTACTGGAGGATCATGTTCATGCAGATAAACAAGACCCTGTAAGATTTGGCGAGCCCAACTCTTTATTGCTTGCATGCCTACATGCTTATATGCCCAACTCTTCCACTATCAAAATAGATTTTAATGCAGATATCCTGCTGCACCTCTTATCCTTATATGAACATCAAAGTTCCGTTGCCCTTGTCCATTATAGTATACCATCAAGTTTTTAATGGAATTGGGCAATTTGAACCCACAATGGTCGCAATGACGATCAAGGGGCCTAGTTAACAGTCTAACCATCAAATCAAATAGGTTCCTAAAACATGATATGAAAAATTCACATTAAATAATGAATAGAGCGCGATTAAATCCCAAATAAACTTCAGTTCTGCAGCAACTCTTGAAATGCATCACTTTCTTTATCATCAGAGTAAAAGCCTATAAGCAACTCTGTGGTAGTAGCATCCACTGCAAACCCTTTGCATTTCATTATCTGAAGGTATTTGCTCGACCTTAAAACATCATGTTTTCGCAACAATCCCTGTACAAAGACATTATAAGAACATGTATTAGGTGGACATCCATTCTCTTCCATTTTCATAAGCAAGTATTCAGCATCATCCAAAAGTCCTTTTCTACACAAACCTCCAATCATTATATTATAAGTATACGAATCAAATCTCAACCCTTTAACAAGCAATCGCGCAAGAACCTTCCTTGCATCCCTCAACTTTCCATCTTTACACAAACCATCAATCATAACATTGTAAACAACAATATCAAGTTCTAAATCACTCTCCTCCAAAGCCCTAAACAACGACACCGCCTCAAAACGAAAATGACATCTAAACAAACCATCCAACACAACAGCACAACTCAAAAGATTAGGAACCTGACCATACTCCTTCATTGTAAAGAACAATTCTTTAGCAGCCAAAGGCTTACCAACTTCACAAAACCCACCAACAAGTGTTGTCCATGTCACAACATCAGGACACAAACCTTCATTAACCATTTCACACAACAAACACATAGCTTTATCAACATCTTTAACCTTACACCAACCATGAATCAATGAATTATAAGTCACAACACTAGGCACACACTTCCTTAAACCCATCAATTCAAAAACCTTCATAGCTTCACCCATTTGATTCATCAAACAATAACCACCAATCAAGGAATTATAAGTCACAACATTAAGCTCCTCACCCATTTGCACCATGTAACAAATTACACTTCTAGCCTCCAAAATCAACCCTTCTTTACAAAAACCATCCACCAAAATAGTAAAAGTTTGAACATCTGGCATTATCCCCTTTTCCATCATCTCATTCAACAAAAAATAAGCACTTTTCAATTTACCAACATTACAAAACCCTTGAATTAAACAATTGTAAGTAACCAAACTAGGGTAAATGCCTTTTTCATTCATTTCTTTGAACAAATTCATAGCCTCTGAAACAAACCCTAATTTGCAAAATCCATCAATAATTGCATTGTAAACGACAACGTTTGGTTCGTAGTTTCTCTCCATCATGTTTCTAAGATAAACGACGGCACTAACTGTGTCGTTAATTTTACACAAACCATTAACTAACGCTCCAAACGTATAATCGTTTGGTTCATAACCCGCGTTTTCCATGTAACGGCTTAAATTCAAAGCTTGGGCCACTTTACCTTCAACACAAAGCCCATTAACGATGGTATTGAGAGTTACCATTGTGGGCCTCAGGCCTGTTTTAAACATTAGGCCCAAAACGGAGAACGCGAAGGGTGTGTGGCCCAAATGGCAGAGACAGTTGATTACGATGTTGAGTGTGTATGTGTCGGGTTTAACACCAAGCGAATGCGCGTGTTTGATTAAGGAAATTGCGGTTGTGTAGTGTTTGGTTTTTTTTGTTATGAATGTGAATAAGAAATTGAAGTCTTTAACGTTAGGGAAAGGGTTCATTGTGAGCATTTGGTGGAAGAATGTGACGGCGACGTTAACGTTTGGGAGGGTTTTGATGGAGTTTAAGAGGTGGGTTCTGTTAATAGGGTTGTTGTTAACGGCATTAGAGAGAAAGTAGTTACGGTGTTGAATACGAAGCAAACAAGGTATTGAACCTCTTGTTCGCATTGTGTGTGTTGTTTTGGTTTGTGTGTGGAAAGAAACCCCTTTTACTTACATAAGCTAAAAAAAACAAAACCCTAACATACCCATCAAAAAATTCTCACACATTCATAAAAAATCAACATACAAAGAAACAAACTTGAATGAAATAAACCAACCCCAAATGACTAAAACATAAAAAATCATAACCCAAATCATCAAAAATCAAAATTGAGCATAAAAATAAACCCATTTTCCAAAACTGAAAAAAAAAATTAAAAATGAAAAGTACAACAACACTTACATCTTATCAGCTTCCCAGTTAGTTTGAGACATGGTGACAGAAACAAAATTGATGGGTAGTGAAGAAATGAGGAAGCTTGATGAGTGTTTATGAAAATGAGAAGTAAAAGTTGCATAAGACACGAGTTTTTGCAGAGAAAGTTTGAGAAGAAAAGAAGGAAGAGAAAAGGTGGAAGTGTAGAAAGCGAAACGAGAGAAGCACAAGAGAAAGTGGGGAAAAAAAACAGAGGAATTGAAACAATAAAGAGGTGAACTCAAGCTACAAAACTTACAATCATAATTCCAAAACGAGGTGAACGAAGACGTTGTGATACGCATTTTAGTCTGTTGAATCACCGAAAACAACGATATAAAACTTGAGATATGAAAGCATGTTATTGAACACAAAAGTTTGTAAAATTTATGCTTTAAGGTTTGATGCAAAGGAATTTGGGAATTATAATTAAACAAAAGAACTAAGAATAGAATGACATGACAATTTAAGGATTGATAAGGCAAAAAGAACACCACAAAGATCAACACCCTTAATAAGTTCAAAGTGAATTTTTTTAAGAACTCTAGAGAGCAAAACATCACAAAATAACAATATGTTCAAAAATATGATTCTAGTAAGTCAGGGAGTTTGCCTTATATAGCAGCATCACCTTACAAGTTCTCTAAATTTGATCAAACTCAAGTTTTTACTATTAGACTCAAATGTAGTTACTAATACTAATTCAGTCTACTATTTTAATTAAAAATAATATTAATATTTGATAACACATAGATGAATCGTTCATTCCTTAATTTTTTCAATTTGAATTAAACAATTTACTATTTTATGCTTCAATTCTTCGTGAGCATCTTCAATCTTAATTATGAAAAATATTAACATTACATTTTAATTAACTATTGTTTTTAAAAAAATAAATAGAAGACCAATCTTAAACCCACACTTGATCCCAAATTACATTTCAAGATATTAATTTCTTGAGTCTTTCACAAATATTAGTTGAGAATCTCTAACAAAACCTCATAGGATCAGTTCATTGTAAGACTTACAAATAGGAATCATCCACATTGTAAGATGACACCAAGAGATCCATATAATAAAAGAAAACTTCATTCTCTATGGTGTAGTACTAACATTTAGTTGCTTCAAAGTGAAACAATTGATTCTAAATACAAAGAATAATTCGCAAGAAGAAATGAATTTACACAAAAAACACAAGAGCACTATTTGCTTTCCAAATTTCATGCATTGTTATTCTAAAAAGACTTTGACAATTATCCATATCTTTATCAAATTGGTTATATGACATGTTCTGAAAATGCAGACCAAGGTTGAAGAATTTATTTTATTAATTTGTTGGGTCTATATATCATATATGTGACAAAATCCCTAAGTATGTGCATTTAAGATTCAGATGCTAAAAATAAACAGGACATGAAATCAAACCTTAAATTTTTTTTATTAGTTACTTAGTCATTTTGAATTAGACAATTTCCACAAATAAATTTTAACTCTTTGAGTGCTTGTAAGTTACCTCGTGAAGTCATAATTTAGTTTTATAAATGTGAATTAACTCATGATTAATCATAATTTTATAGGTATAATTTAAATTTCAAAGTCTAAATTTCATAAAAAATATAATTTTATTAAGAATATTACTAGGAGACTATTGTCTAAGGCCGGTCTAGTTTTAACTTTCAAAAATTGTTAGTAGCATAATGAGATTAAAAAAAAATTAATTTATTCACAAGAAAATTAATTTCTCTTAATTTTTCTACAACTACTTTTAACTACTATTATTTTTCAATACTCGTGCAATCTTATATGAGATATTTAGAATAAAAAGTACACCATATCAAGAAATCTCATGGTCTTCTTTACTTAGTTATCAATTTGTTTTAAATACTTTTGTTAATATCTCAAGGGAATCACTTGATGATGATATTTTTTAGTACAAAATTTATGTTTTTGATAAATTTGTTAAGCATACTACTAGTGACAAGTAGTGCCTAGCGGCAACTGTCACAAAGTTACAAAGCTTTATGTTAAGAGTACACATAAGATAAGTCAAATCAAATTTTAAAATATGAAATTTCAATTCTTAGAAAAAAAGAGATGAATATTCTAATGTTTTGGAATTTGATAATTGGAACAACTAAATTCATGAATATTCTAATGTTTTAGAATTTGATAATTGGAACAACTAAATTCAACTTAAAAGAATTAATTTAGAGTTATAGAGGTATTCTAAATTGTAGAGATTAATTTATATTTTTTTATCTATTTTTAGAAGAAGTTGTGCTATTCTTTTACAAACAGATAATATTGTGAAGTGTTCTATCATCTTATTTAAGATTACGTGTGTGTGGGAGAGAGAAGACACTTGAGAAAATCTTCTAAAGTGAGAATGTTATTATTTATTATAACTCTTATAGTGAGAGATTGTAGAGTGCCACACAATTTGAAGTGAGTTACAAATCATTATAATACTATTTCAGATAGTGAATATAACTCTTGAGACGGTTCCGTGAATGTAACCAAAAAGTGTTGAGCCAAATAAATTGTTGTGTAATTTTTATTTCTTTATTTGTAGTATGTGTTGTCATAGAAAATCGTATGTTTGTGGGTGGAATTTTCTCATACACATAGTTGAACAACATGAGAAGCTAACACACACCTTAATCCGTCAATCAATCCCATCACTAATTTTTTTTCCTAATCTTCATGCTTCTAGTTCCGGCCAAAACTTGAAGCCACCGCTCAAGACAACACTAAAATATTTAAACACTTTAAAAGACAAGAGAGTGGATTATTATACCAATCTAAGATAACTAAATTTTTGTTTCTACCTTCTCAACTATTAAACCGAGTCTAAGATAAATATTTAACACACTCTACCAAATTTGTCACTTTACCATTAAAAAAATACATCATTTCCATTCCAACAAACATATGTTAGCCATAATCAAAAGGGATACATTCCTACCATTATTCCCAGAATATAACTCACTAAACTACATAAAATTGTCTACCACTTCTTCTCCCCATCCTATAGTATTCCAATCCAACCATTTGAATACCAACTTCCAAATTTTCCTAGTCTTTATACAACTCACAAACAAATCTCTGCTGCTATCTCATTAAAATACATAGCACAACTTTGTCGATTAATGTCATTGATCGCACCTACCCCTCTTCTGCTCTATATTTTTATGGGAATCAAAATAACTTATTGATAGTATAAAAGATTCGGTACAACATTACACCTACCCACAAGTATAAGAAATTGATTATTTGTAGCGTCTAAAAATCCTCACAAACCAGCCAGAACCGTCACAAATCACATGTTTGTGACGACAAAAAATCCTCATATATAAGCTAGTCACAAACATTTATGAGAGTCTAGACCATCAAAGGCATTTGTTTTATGTTTTAGACTTGCGTGCTCTTTATAATGGTCAAGACTATCACATATTTGTAATTGTTTAATACACCACAAACTTTAAAGCAGTTTAAAAAGTGTCGATTTAAGTCGTCACAAATGGAAAAAATTTATTATAAAAACTATTAAAAATGAATTTATATATAAAGTAATATATATATATATATATATATATATATATATATATATATAATATATATATATAATGAATACATCTATAAAAATAATAAAGTTTAGAGGGAAGATAGAAATAAGATATGAAGGGAGGAAATGAGAAGTGAATTTTTTTAGAGAGAAGTTCAAAGTAAAAAAAAATGAGAAAAATGAAGAGTGATATATACAAGAAAGGAGAAGAGAATTTGTGGCGATCTAAACACTCATAGATTTGTAGCGGTCAAATCCTTCACAAAATCCAACAATTTATTTTATGGCCGAAAAACTCTCACAAAGTTTTCGAGGATTTTTGCAGCCGGTAATAACAACAAATTTGAATTTTATAATTTGTGAGGTTCTTTTGAAAGTCAATAATACTACTTTTAAAGTTGACCACAAATGACTATTTTTCTTGTAATGGGTTACCCACTGGAACTCGTTCTGATTTTGACAGAAAAAATTTGATTTGACGGAATGCAGGTGTGGATTTTCCTCAAAATTAAACTTGGTGGCGAGTTTGAAGATGTTCATATCTGCTCTACCCTCAAATCCGTCCCACTAATAAAATTATTACTATTTAAATTTTTTGTTATACATACTCATTTTTAAACTATATATATATATATATATATGAATTGATACTAGATTAAGACAGGAAATAGACTTAAATTTGAACCACAATTAAAAAAAAAAAAAGTTGTCAATCTCTTTTGCGAAAATAATGATCCAAATTTCAATCTAAATATAAAACAGGAAAATCGCGAGTGGAAAAGGCAAAACTAATCCCAGTGATGTTCATATATGCTAAAATCCGTTACAAAAGATAAGATAGCGTTAACGGCTTTGCAAAGAAGCTAAGGGTTATTACACCAATGCAACTATCATCAAGCGAGAAAGTAAAAAATATATTTTGTTGAAGCGAGAAAACGTAAGGGTACAATAGCATTTGTAGAGGTACATTTAACAATTCTCATATCGAATAATGTTGATTTATCTGGGCCGTTTCATCTAAGCTGAGAGACACCCCACTAGTAAAAGGCCCATAGGCCCGGCAAATATTGCAAGCATTGCCCTCTAAACATTAGATTTTGTATCTCTACAATTAGACTTATATCTCCTCAAAATGTAACAAATTTAATTTTGTTCTTTTTATTTTCATTCAACATTTTTTAATAATGAAAATTTCAAAAATAAAATTTCTGGGAGTTTCAACAAGAAATTTGAAATTTAAAACTTTCAGTAGTGACTTTTTAATTTCCAAAATTTCAAAAATAAAATTTTCAGTTGAGAACAATAACCGAATTATCAAATTTCTAGATGAGACAAACTCCCAGAAATTTCAAAAATGAAATTTACTGTATTGAAAAATAATTACCGAAAATTTCGTTCCTGAAATTTTTAATAAAAAAATTTTAGAGAAAAAAAATTACTTTTTCTAAATTTATTTTAATTTTTACTGTATACTTAAAGGTATTTAGTAAGTTAATAGATAAATTTTTTAAATGAAAATATAAATTCAATTATAGAGTACAAAATTCAATTTCCTCGCCTCTTTATCCCCGAAGACCCGACACCGTCCATTCTACTTATATGATCCAATAAAAGGGAAAAGGCTACACAGTGTAACTACGAAAACTACAGAGCACAAGGAGAGAAAACTACAGTCCATTCTACTAATATTCAAACTTTCGCATTAATATTTTTTTCCTTTAGATGGAAAATATTAATGACAATCTCTTGCACATTATTATTATTATTATTAATTATTATTATTATTATTATTATTATTATTATTATTATTATTATTATTATTATTATTATTATTATTATCATCATCGTCGTCCACGTACGTTTTACCATTGAGTAAAATTATTTAGAAAAGTTGTACCAAAAAAGAAAAATTATTTTAAAAAAAGTTCAATTGGATTGAGTATCAATAGCTCATTGGTCATGTGAAATCATGTGTCTCATTTTTTATTGTCTCATTTCTTATTTGGGGACATTTAAATAAATTTAATAAATAATTTTTTACTATTTTTTTTATAGACAAAAAAAATTAAATCAATGGAGATTAAATTTAGTAGAAGAGGTTAGACATGTGAAATCATGTGTCTCATTTTTTATCAAGCATGTGTCTCATTTCTTATTTGGTGACACTTAAATAAATTTAATAAATAATTTTTTACTATTTTTTTATAGAAAAAAAAAATTAAATCAATGGAGATTAAATTTAATAGAATAGGTTAGTTGTATGAAATCGTGTGTCTTATTTTTTATCAAGCATGTGTCTCGTTTCTTATTTGGTGGTATTTAAATAAATTTAATAAATAATTTTTATTATTTTTTTTTATAAACAAACAAAATTAAATCAATGGAGATTAAATTTAGTAGAAGAGACTAGTTGTGTGAAATCATGTGTCTCATTTTTCATCGAGCATGTGTCTCGTTTCTTATTTGGTGATATTTAAATAAATTTAATAAATAATTTTTGACTATTTTTTTATAGACAAAAAAAAATTAAATCAATGGAGATTAAATTGAGTAGAAGAGGCTAGTTGTGTGAAATCATGTGTCTCATTTTTCATCGAACATGTGTCTCGTTTCTTATTTGGTGATATTTAAATAAATTTAATAAATAATTTTTGACTATTTTTTTATAGACAAAAAAATTAAATCAATGGAGATTAAATTTAGTAGAAGAGACTAGTTGTGTGAAATAATGTGGCTCATTTTTTATCGAGTATGTGTCTCGTTTCTTATTTGATGACATTTAAATAAATTTAATAAATAATTTTTGACTATTTTTTTATAGACAAAAAAATATTAAATCAATGGAAATTAAATTTAGTAGAAGAGCCTAGACATGTGAAATCATGTGTCTCATTTTTATCGAGCATGTGTCTCGTTTTTTATTTGGTGACATTTAAATAAATTTAATAAAAAATATTTTACTAATTTTTTATAGACAAAAAAATTAAATGAATGGAAATTAAATGTAGTAAAAGTGGCTAGACTCCACAAGAAGGGAACTCATAGAAAACAAAAAATTAATAAATAAAAATTTGAAATAATATAATCAACAACTGTGCTACATTTTTATTTTTTTGTATCACATTTTAGTTCTACCAAGTCTAATATTAAGAGACTTCAAATGTGTTGAGATCATTATTTTTAAAATTAAACGAGTTCAATCAGTTGAACAGTTAAATCTACCGATTAAATCATTCGACGGTCGATGGTAGATCTGTCAATTTTAAAAACAAATTAATTTAAATTAAATCGAAATTGATTTAACCATTTTGTTTTTTCTTTATTTTTTCAAAAAAATATATTTTTAATACTTATACTTTTCTCTGTACAAATGTATAAACTTGTCTGAAAAATACCTATACAAACTAACGATGATAAAAATAAAAATAAAGATAAAAGAAATGGTGTATAAAAACTAAAAAAGCACTACAACATTTCTGACCAAAAACATTCCTTTGCAATAATGAACAAATAATAATAATAATAATATTTTAGAAATTTGGAATAGAACATTTTGGAACACATTAATTAATTAATTTTGATGCATTAGTTTGTAAGGGTTGAACAGAGCACAGAATTCTCATCAGTGTAAGAAAGTACTTAATTGGCATTTGGGTTGTTGTAAAGAGGCTACAGAATGAAGGTCACGAAAGGTAGCATTGAAAAGTCTCTATCTTTTTTGCTGTAACAATAATATGTATATTACCATGTGTTGTTTGTGTCAGCTTAATACAAGCTGATGTAAAAGCAACATACCACTGAGATCAACTGGGGCCCACAACCTAAATTGTAGTGAATTCTCTTCTGATACTTTTCTCATACATTTATATATGTATGTAGCAATGTCCTTATTATATAGTATATCAATAGAGAGGGACCCTTCCTTTATTCCTATGTCATCCTCACCTCATCACTGCCCCAAATCAATTAAACGATATTACATAATTCCATTTTGCTCAGTTTCTTTATAGGACAAATACAGTAAAAAACAAAAATCATATGATACAAAAAATAAGAGGATGAATTAAAGTAGTACTAGTGTTCTATTTCTTTTTTCAACATTGGTGAGGACTTTGTTTATATATAGTGTTATTTTTTTGATTGTACATCCAAGAAGTTGAAATTATTATTTATTAAAGTAATATTAATTATCATTTTACAATTATTTTTAAAGAATTAAATTTTAATTTCATCTTTTGATATTACATTATTAGACTCTTACGATTAAACAAACACTTTATAAACATTATAGTATAAATTAGTGTTCAAGTATATATATATATATATATAT
>JBBPBP010000001.1:63340797-63358350 GCA_037974735.1 Cicer chorassanicum
TTATTAAAATACTTTTGTTTCAATAATTATTTATTTTTGTTTAAATCTAATAAGCTTGTTTGTTTATAATTGATTATTGATTTTTAAGTAATGAGGATTATATTTTTAAATACTTTGTGGTCATGGTTGTTACGTTATAGTTATTAAATATTATGATGTATTTATATATAATGAATTACTAAGAGTAACTTAATATGAAATTAAGTTTATTTTAATAGTTACGTTTTTTATTGTTAGTTTTAATCACAGAGTTATGAAATTAATTATGATGATTATATTTTAATTATATACTTTGTGGTCATTTAAGATAGTTGTTACATTTTAATTATTGTTAGTTTTTTTTTTATCATAGATATATATGCAAAATTATGGTATAATAAAAAGTAGAGAGTGATTATCCTTTAGAGATAATGTTAGTTTTTTTTATTTAATCATAGTTTCATTCCAAAGAGCGTTGGACTATAAGCATGAACAAATTGTATTTTCTTAATAATTTATCATTTCTTCTTCTCGTTTTTGTTGATGCGTTATCTTGTCTTCACTACTTTTAAAATTTATTTATTAGTTTTTTATACAAGCAATAAGCCAAAAAAATATTGTTCCATCGAGGTATTGGTGTGAACAAAATATTGTCCCAATGAACTATTGGTGTGAATTGTAAACAAACTTGTGTGAAACCATATTCTCATATGTTATTGAGTCAATGCTTATGGTTGAACGACAAATTTGCTATGCTATTTTACTGTGTAATCTCTTGCCTAAAGTGAATTGTAGTACTTGTCTATATCCAATTATCTATTATATATGGTTGAACTAAAATTCTAAAAGAATAAGGGAATTGGAAATGCCAAAATCTAGTTAAAAATAATAATTTTGTTGTTTAAGAATTCAAAAGTGTTTCACGGATCTAATCAAATATTAGTTAACGAAAAACAAATGATTTGTAACCAAAAGAAACCTAGTTGTCCATATTATAGATAAAAAAAAAAAGAGAAAAAAATAGAAGATAGGTAAAATTAAATGAAAAAAGAAAATCACCTAAGCATAAGCTTTGACCTAGTTTATGAAGTCATGAATAAGTTACACAATCTCACATTTTCCGTTGATATTTTGGGTGAGAATTGAGAATCCATATTAGATTAGAACTGAAGAACATAGATGAAAAAAAAGAGAAAAAAAAATAGAAGATGGATAAATTTAAGTGAATAAAGAAAATGACTTGAACATATGCTTTGACGAAGTCATCGAAGAGGTTACACAATCTCATATTTTCCATTATATATAGGTAAAATAAAGAGGAAAATTAAAATGACCTGAAGATAAGCTTTGACTCAGTTGAGGAAATCACCAAATAGGTTACACAATTTCACATTTCTCTTTGATATTTGGGTGAGAATTGAAAAAACATGAAAGATTTAATGTTGCGTAAGCGATAAAACTTTGTATCTAAAGTGTGTTCTCCATCAAAACTTAAGATGGAATGATTCTAGGAGATAATATTAGATACAATGTTTTTTTATTACCAACGAGAAACTTTTGTGTGTGTTCTCAATATATGTTTATGATGATGCGTGAGATGCAAAAACTAAATTAAGATAAGAGATGAATTGTAGAGATATATAAAGAATGACATATAAAAATATAAGTAATGTGATACATAAATAAGTAGTGTGTTATTCAATAAAGGTAAGAATTTATTTTAATATATTATAAATAGATATATAATCATATTGATGCATCTAAGTATGGTAGTCACTAAAATTCTGAGTGTTTTATGCAAATTTAAATAGTATAGTGCCTATTAGTTCAACATTTTTTTATATATTTAAACTCAAGAGTCCAACAATTTATTTATTCTAAAAATAAACAATTATGATATTCTTTTATAAAAAAGGCTCAACATTTAAAAAAAAAAAAACAAAGAGTCCAACAATTTGTGAACTTCGAATTTCCAGCCTATAATTTAGTAGGACAAAAGTTGATTACTTAAACTTTGATATAATTTTTTTAACCATATAGATTTTATAACTACGATTTTTGTTTTGTTTTGGTGCTTGAAAAGTACGAGATCATGTATGATGGTATACTCTAAATATGTTTAGGACTGCGATAAAGGTATTGGAGATCACATGAAAGGGTTGAATTGTGTTGATTATTTCAATTTTTTTAATTTAATTAGTTGTTTATTAAAAGTTTATCTTTGTTTTAAAAATAAGGGTTTAATAAACTTTTTAGTTTCTATTAAATTTTACTATTTTGTTTTTAGTTTTTACAAAAAAAATTATTAAATTTTAGTTCCTTAAAAATTTTAGTTTTTATTTTTTATAATTGATTTTATACCCACTATTGTGTATCTTTCGAATTTTTGAATAATTTAGAATTTTTTAATAAACAATAAATTAAATATAAATTTTTAAGCTCAAAACATTTACAAAATAATATTTAATTGATCACTTGTTAAAAAATATTAAATTTTTGTACAGAATTTGTTAAATATGTCATAAATATTACTGTAAAAAAATCATTAACAAATTTGTAAGATACACAATAGTTAATTTAAAATCAAGGACATAAAATGGAAATGAAAATTTTTATGGGATTAAAAGTCGATGAAATTTTTTATAAGAACTAAAAACAAATTAGTTAGATTTTATTAAGACCAAAAACTTATTATTCCTTAAAATAACTAAGTAAAACAACGAATAAAGATCTTAGACACAAATAAAGAGATAAGGGAAAAGAAAAATATACAAAGATTTTTATACTAGTGTACGACAACTGTTTTTTACAAAGATATTTCACCCTTGTATAGTTAGAGACTTAATACATAAAAATAATTTTAACTCCGCCTCTTCAAACTTTGAGTATTTTTAAAGCTTTTGTAAGTTGATTATTGTTTGAAACTTCTCCAAGTTTACTAGAAATGAAATCTCTAGATTCTTCAAGAATACCAATTTCACCCGCTTCTTGAGTTGGGTGTTCTTTTCTCTGCCTCTCTTGACTAAGTATTAATCAAGACCTCTACAGACCAACTAGAAGTAATGTCGATTTTCTCAAGATTCGTAGCATCACTTGCCTCTTGATTTAGTTTATACAATGCATGTCTATGCTTCCCTTTATACAAAGATTATTGCATAACTAATTATTGATAGTGTTGAATATAACTCATAGATACATATAAGTGGCCAAGGTCAAACGAGCGAAGATAGTGAGATCCTGCCCTTTGGGTTTGACCTAGTGTTTATTGAAGGGGGTGACTGAGGGGTGTGATGGGCTTTGCCCCTTGCAGTATGGTTCTGAGTATTGTTGTAATCTAGACCTTAGTATTTAAATACAAGTTGCACTTTATAAATCTTAATTAATCATTCTAATATAGAGGATTAAAAGAATTACAATAGCTTTCGTTATCAAACATTTTGTGTTCTTTGCTTTGAGTTTTTCGTTTTCCATTCTTTTAGACTAAGTTGTTGTCGCATAAGTGACAAAAATTAGTGATGAAAAAAAAAATTTCTCTTCAAATCGAGTAAAAATGAGTCTAAAAGTTGATTAGTATCTTCAAACTTTATTATCATTGATGATTTTTTGTGTACTGAGTAATGACCCACGAATCATTACACGATGTTATTGCATTAGTGTTGATCAGAAGTGAAACTTCCGAGGTGGTTGGAGTGGTTAGTGTTGACGGTTAACGGTGAAGTACACATAACAACTTCCTTTTGAAATTTAATAAATAAAAATGAATGTATCTATTATTTTTGGTGAAAGCGACCCTTTTATACCTTTTATACCGTTGTACCATTGTTACTCATACCGTCGTCTTCGACTCTATTGCCTTTGCATAAGAATTTTGATAAATAGAAAAGAGAATATACTTAGAATCTTGATCAAGTTTCAAAAGTTCTCCACGTTGGTCATCATTGCCTAATCGATTTCTCTTCTTCATATCCATAATTGACTTATCTTACTTTTCCTTGTACGTGCTATTTGAGGCATTGCAGCTTTCATTTAGGGAGGACATAATTAGTAGAGTGTTATATTTCCCCCACTTAGGAGATTTGAACTAGGCCCTAGCAATATTTCACTAAGATTCTTGTTTCTTTTATGCTTGTCTTAATGTGTAATGTGATCATTCTCTAGTATCATCATATATATCATTATGCATGTGTTCGTTTCTATCAATCATTGATATTGCTCCCTTTTCATACTCCACTTGTGCCTTGGTCATCAATATTTGCTGCCATACTCCACTTGTGCATGTTCATGACAAATCCAAAAGGCAAGAATCTATGTAGTCCGACACCTCTAATGTGACACGTGTCAACACTGATATTTTAATTACATTCAATTAATTTATTTTAATTAAATTATTACCAATATCGACTACTTTATATATAGTAATCCTTGAAACCAATAGAATTATAAGGGTTTTAGAGCCTGCGCCAAACTTGGACCGTAAAATTTTTTTTGTAGCAATAATGAAATCATATATGTTTTCAGAAGTTTACTTTTGGACGGTAAAAAATAATTTGTCCCCCATACATCACGCCTCCAATTTTTTATTATTTAAGCATCCCCATTGGTCATGCACAAACGAAATAATAATGTAATAAAAAAAGAAGTAGATTTGGACTAATAAATATTTGTCTCTGAATCTTATTTGTAACATTAGGTATGTATTTATACAGAGACTAAGAAGATTCAAGAATAGAATTATGCCTAATATAGTTACATGGGGTTCTTCATTCATGTATGACTTTAGATTAATCCTTACATTGAGAATATGAGAACCATGTTTCCTATGGATGGATTAAGTTTTAGAAGATAAGCATTGCATTGATTTCATCTTTTTTGGAAGTTGAATGCTTTGATACCAAAGGTGAAGATGAGTGCAAACAACACTGAGAAACTAGCCACAACAATTGCAACCATTCCTAGGAAGTCATGTTCAAAACCAAAGTAACTCCTCACAAATTCTTCAACCCTTTGACCATTCTCAAGTGTGTCCATGTTGTCACCATATTGTGAAGCCACCAATCCATACAATGTCCATGCAACAGGACAAACCCAATAGTACCACTTCCACCATATTGGTATTCTCTGTCATTTTTATAATCAATTTTCAAAGTTAGTTCATCTGATTTTATTATTTATTAAAGTGTTACTAATTGCAGGACTGTTTATGATTCGGTTCAGGAAGTAAACGAACCAAATTGAACAGTTAAACAGTTCGGTAATCCGAATCGAACTATTAATAGTCTGTCCCAAACTGAAATGGTATAAAGGTTCGATACACCAGCTATGTATTTCCGAACTGAACCAAAATTACCTTTACAAAAAATGAACTATATACCTTTTCAAACCAAACTGATTCTTTTGAACTGAACTATACTGAATTGCCATTATTAACTAATAGTAGGACTGTTAAAAAAAAAACAAAAAACGTTCGGTTCGGTTTGTGAACCGCACATCACAATTCGGTTTTTTTCGATGTAGTTCGGGTTCAGTATTTTTTACGATTTTAATTACAAAGTCAAATACTTACCAACTAAATGACACTTGATAGTTGATGTCATTTGTGAAAATAGATGGTAGGAAAGGTTGTTAGTTGTAACTTACAGATAAGGGAATGATGAAGCCTGAGAAAAGGCACCATATTGCATAGAATGAGGTGGACAATATGCCAGCAACATGTGGATTTGGAGTTATCGCCATTGTCATCATACCATAGTAGGTATAATATAAGAAACTAAAGTAGGTGAAGAAGAGATTCCACAAAACTTTTGATGTTGTCCACTCAAATCCCATCATGGCATATACTATGATCCCATATACAAGAGCCTGAACCAAGATGTGGGGAAGTTCTATAATAACCTGTAGTACATAATAAAAAATTATTGAGTTCCACAACTCAATTTCATTAGTCCTTGACAACTCTTCCATTGAAAGATTGGTTTAGTGAACTAGACTCAGATCTCTTATTTTTGTCTATTATTTATTGATTGTCCATGTTGCGTAGGACTCATATTTACTGATAAGTTTGAGTCAAAAAATTATTTACTGATAAGTGAGTAGACACTCGAGCATAGCATAGTGGATTATTTAAACAACTTGTACTCTGTAACCCTAAGTATTGCACAATAGGAAAAAACTATAACAGCCACTCTGATGTCAGAGATATAGGCACAATTGGCCAAACTTCGTGATCAATCATTGTATTCTTGTGTGTATGGCCAAACTCTATTATCAATCATTGTGTTTTTTGTATGCGTTTATTTATATGTTTTCTTAAGAGTTGGATTTGTTCTAACATTCCATTACTCCATTAAATGTGTTAATAGCCCAATAACTATTTGCTAATTCATCTAGAGTAGTGATAAGCATGAAAATTAACAATGGAGTAATACCTGTGCAAGAGCATATGGCAAAGCTGAATACATTCCTGCAGCTCTTTCTCTATAGAAGACTGTTCTCTCAATTGCTACTATTGGTTGCACTGAGGCACCATTTACAACCCCTATGAAGGTAACAGCAGCATACATTGATCCCATTGCATTGAATAGATCTTGCTCCTTTCTCCTGTGACTATTAATCATTTAACATGGTAAGGGTTTTGTTTTGAATTTCATTTTTCATGCTTTAGTTATATATTGTGTCAATGTAATGCATCAATTTTCATATACCTTTTCAAGCCAACATCCCAAAAAATCAGGCCAAACAATAAACCTGTCATTATAGTAAATAGGAGTCTAACTGCTGTATATGATGTATTCCTCCAATATGATAAATGTTGTTTCCATAGACAAGCTATACATTGTGCTACAAATGTCTGTGAATATTGAGCATCAAAGTGTAGATCTTTTGAACCTTGACAAGGAAAACTAAGCTCCTGGATCAATTGTTTATTTCTCCTAAAAACAAAATCATAAATTTCAGTGAGAAATATATGCATATTAGGTCAGAAGTGTAAGCTAGGAGACTAACCGGTGTAGTTCTGAGTTTTTGTATACATCAGTGAAATTGACCTTAAGATTTTCCTCTTTTCCAGCTGACGTAACTTCCAACATCCAAGTTGCAGGATTATAACCATCTTTGATCTTAGGAACTCCTTCAATAGCCTATAGTATTTATGCACTAAGTAAATATGCTAATACTACAGAAGCTATATTATTATACTAATATGCTCAATCTCATTTACATTTGACTCACCTCAAAGTACTGGATCAGATTGGAACAATGGTCGCCTATTGGACCGGCATATATCTGCTCCCCTCCTAACTTCAGAAGTAGCATCTGAAAAAGTTGACGTTGAAGCACTTAATTATTCAATATGTAGTACTAAAAACAAAATGGTGAGACTGAGAGTTCTTACCTCATCAAAGGCGTCAAATATGTCAATACTTGGCTGGTGGATCGTGCACACCACGGTACGTCCGGTGTCCACGGTGTTCCTTACTGTTCTCATTACAATTGCAGCAGCTCTAGCATCAAGGCCGGAGGTTGGTTCGTCCATGAATATTATCGATGGATTGGCAACTAGTTCAACTGCAATTGTAAGCCTCTTGCGCTGTTCAGTTGAAAGTCCATTCTCACCTGGCAATCCAACAAGTGCTTGTCTTAATGAGTTAAGCTCTACAAGCTCCATAACTTCCTCAACGAACATCTGCATCACATAAAATCTAGTTAAATTTAATGAGCTATCACGTCTCTAGAATTAAAGACTTCTAAAAGATTACTAACAGTCTGCAACCTATTTAGTTCAATGCACTCTGAGCAATCTTATAGTGTTTAAATCTTAGTTTAAAGTCTTGTTTGAATAAACAACTTGATTAAGTGCTTATAGCATAAGTGTTTATTATTAAGCTATTTCAATAACAAAAGACAAAATCTATATTTAAAACACGATGTTCATGCTAAGTTGGAAAGAAGATAATTGTACCCTTCTAGTTGCACGATCGACATCAGGGGATAAACGAAGCCATGCAGAATATACCAAAGATTCATAGACTGTAACATTGGGCGAGTGGATATCGAATTGTTCGCAATATCCTGATATGCGAGCAAATGTTTTTTGACTCTTTGGATAGCCAGATATTGTGATGCTTCCTGCAATATATCCACTAGTTTTTCTTCCAGCTAAAACATCAAGTAGAGTAGTCTTTCCAGCACCACTTACACCCATTAGAGCTGTTAGCACTCCTGGTCTAAAAGCACCACTAACACCCTTCAAAAGTTCAAGACGATCCTCACAAACTCCTTGACTTTTTAGTTCCTACAATTAAGATGTGTTAGAATAGAACAACAGCCTCAGTTCAAAAGAAGCAGATACAAAAAACATAAACAAAAAACAATCAAGGTTTGATCACGGAGTTCTCTAACTGTGCCTACATCTTCGATTGCAGAATGACTGTAGTTCCTTTCTATTATTCAAGTTTAGGGTTGCAAATTACAACTTGTTTTTAAATACTACATTTTAGTTTACAAGATTACCCGTGAACTGCACAATTTTATGAGTCATACAAAAAAATAATAGACTCAAAATGTTATGACAATTTTAAGTTTGATTCTCCATTCTTTTTTTTCCCTTTAAGGAAGTTGGGATAGAAGATTGATGACAAATGCTTAGACAGACAAAATCATGGAAATATTGTTGATAAAAAGAGCTTCTCACTATGACCTTGTAACTAGAATAATTAATTCAAATCATAAGTATATCTTAAAAATAAGTTATGTACCTGTGGCATGTCAACAGAATATCTGATATCATCAAAAGTGAGGGATAAAGGTTCAAAAGGAAGAACCATGCCTCTCCTTCCACTACTGTTAGCTTTGTTTTTGCCAACTCTTTCGGTATACAACTTGGATGATAGATCAACTTCATCCATCTTTGCATCTGATTTTTCATCAAAATAATTATGTTATGGTTTGAATACAAATATTTGAGCTACAAATAGATTAACTATATCTTATGAGCTAAAGGACTCACCAGAAGAGCTCTTTTGTGTTTGTGATTGAATGAACTCTTCAGCTGTTGAAGCATTTCTCTCTTGCAATTTCTCTTGGGATAAGCCTGCTTGATCCTTTCTGAATGCTGCAAAGGCAACAATAACATATCCAATGATAAAAAATTATGTGATCAGGAAAAAATAAATTCAAGTAAAGCTCACATCATAAAATGAGAGACAAAGATCGATGTACTTACGACTGAGACAATGCAAAGCCAATGCGAAGAGAAAATTAAATAGAAAAATATAACCAATCAGAGCTCCAATTCCAATCCAATACCAATAAGCTTCTGGAAAAAATCCGCGAGATTTTAGTATCAATACTCCCAAGGTTTCATTTGAATCAGGCTTAACCTGCAAAATTCAAGGAAATTTATCTTACATAAAAATATCATTCAAAAGTTCATGAATTTCTTAACCATTAAAAACAAAAAGTTTTGGTTACCTTTCTCCAACTATGTCCAAGAAATTCATTCACAGCAATAGCATTTTGTCCATACATCAACGGCGACGACCAATAACCCCACAAAAACCATTTGTTCACATCCTCTAATGCACAAATACAATGTTATCATAAGAAAAATTGAATTCATTAGCAAATTTTAAAGTTACATTACCATTTTCCTATCTTGTACTCATTCTTAAATGCAAAAGAACAGCTATATCATAAGAAAAATTAATTACATTAGTCAAGTTCATAGTTAAACTGCAATTTTCTTACCTCTTGAAATAACAAATCCTCCCAAAACTGTAACTGCAAGTAGTGAAAATGTTCCAAATGTGTTTGCTACTACAATATCCCTTCCTAATGCTGCCATAAACCGAAATAATGCGGACGCCATCTGATTAATGCATAGGATTACCAAGAACTGTTTAAAAAACCTGCCAATCAGATTGCTCATTAGTTTCAAAAAAGAACTGAAACTCAAAACTAAAACTAGATTTGGTTTTTGAAAATTTCAAAACATAAAACCAAAAACCACCCCCGAATGGGGACTTAGATAACGAAATTTGATTTAGTTTCTTCTTGCCTTCCAATGTTTGGATCATAGCCAATGGCATAGTAAGATATGCATTCCCAAATGGCAACCTCTACGAGTGTTATTGGTATTTTGAGGATCCATGGCGGAAGTGAATAAGCCCATGAAGGATAGAAAAGAAGGTCTCTTTGCTTGTAAAACACAGGAAGTTTCATGATTGTCATATTTAGCTCTGATATTCCATTGAACATTGCTACTGTGACTGTGAAGAATAGTGCTCCCATGTAAGTTTCTGCATCTTCAATGGTAGAGTGGTACATCTTCTTTCGTAGAAATAATGTCGTCGTCAAGGTAGCTAAATAAGTAAGCTGAGAAAGATGAACAAGACTTGCTTAATGACACATGAAACTGTTTGAGCAGTGATCCCAGTTCAAAAGAAAATAGATATGAAAAAACGCAAATAAAAAACACATGAGATTTGATCATGGATTTTGGCCAATATAAAATGTATCAGTGCTTGATGTTACTCACTTGGGTGGCTTTGAATATGTAGACAAATGAATTTCTCCTCATAAGCAAAAATTCTCTGCTAGCACAAGCTCTCAGCAGCTCCTTCTTGTTAATACCATATTTCTTTGTGATCAAGACATTTGAATGAAATTTAGTCTTATCGAAAGGATCGGCAAGATCTTCTCCAAGTTGTTGACCGACGTGAAACGATTCGAACGCTTGAGCAAAATCTTTGACAGTGACAAATTTATAAGTTTTATCTTTACATGCCCAATATTGCCATTGATCTTTTCTTGATGTCACCTATTTCATATCATGACAACAAAATTATTAACTACATATTAATTAAAAAGAGACCATGTTTTTAAAAGGAAGATTAAAAGTGAATGAATCAAACTCATACTTCTTGTAAGAAATCAGCAACTCCTTTTCTTTCAGGACACTTGAATCCCATTGATTCAAAAAACTCAAGTACATATTCTCTTGGTCCTTGATACACAATTTGTCCGTCTGTGAGAAGTATTATATCATCAAATAATTCATAAGTTTCTGGTGCTGGTTGTAGCAATGACACAAGTGCAGTTCCATTCAGAATATGGACGGATTGCTTTATTGAGCTGACTATCTGAAAAGTTGTTGAACTGTCCAAACCATTTGATATCTCATCCATGAATAACACCTTTATAGGTCCAACCAGCATCTCACCTTCACCAAAAATTATTAATCAATCAACCTCATTATAAGTTTCAAATTAAGGTTTTAAGTTTCTTTGTCATGTTTTTCTTGTCAAATACTTTCTTTGGAATGAAATATAAGCAAAAAGAATAACTGAAAAGTTAATGTATCTGATCTTAAATTAAGACCAAATACATTATTTAAAACCAGATACATTAATTTTTAGTTATCTTTTTTGCTTATATTTCATTTCAGAGGAAGTAGAATTTACCTGTAGTGAGTCGCTTTTTCTCCCCTCCCGAGATACCTCTTATCATTTGATCTCCTACCATTATGTCAGCACAAACTTCAAGTCCTAAAATCTGCAACATTTCACCAAGGAGGAAATTAAAAACTTTTCTTGTTTCACAAGTCAACTATATTTGGTGAATCAGTATGCTCTTGTAACTTCAATGAACGAAATTCAAATCTCCTTAGAGACTGTTGTAAAATGGTCATTAATGTCAGTTTAATTTATAATAATATTCATCTTCCACAATTTTTTTTAAAAAAATACGTGTCTACTAACTATATCTCATGAATGCGGGCTATTACCTTGAGAATGTAATCAATGACCACACTGGTTTGTTGTCCTTCTATTGCTGCTTCCTACATATTTTTGACAGAATTGATTACTAGTTAATAAATAGTGCAACTTCTTCATAGTGCAACATGTTCACCATTTTTCAAACATAAGGATTTAAAACCTAGTTTTAAACTTTAATTAGCACCTTCATATAGGCATCAATATCAGAATCTGGTTCAATATTTGCTTCCTTCTCTCTTCTCAGTAGTTCAGTCAACATTTCTGTATAGTTGTGAAATTCAACTATGATTAAGATCCGTTTAGAAGATATGGATTTATTTGAAACTAGTAAGACACCCATGCATTCGCATTTCATTACCGTAATTATGTCCAACTCCTTGACATCTTGCTGAGAAAGCTAGTGTTTCTCTGACAGTCATTTCACCAATGTGATTATCATATTGACTTATATAAGCTGATATCCTTTGTGGAACAAACTCTTCTAGTCCTTCTCCATTATATGTTACTCTCCCAAAATGCTGAAGTTTCATCACCAATCAAAATTAGTTATTGTAATTCAAATATTATTCAACTACTTACAAATTTGGTTTTCTTACTTTTAAATCTTTACCAAGTTTTCCAGCCAAGGCCAAAAGCAAAGTGGTCTTACCAGAGCCTGGTGGCCCTAAAAGCAACGTCATTCTGCAAAAAGTCCATCATCAGAACAAGAAAATATCTAGTGCTTCAACACTTCCGATGAAGCGTGTCCGGTATTCGACACCGACACAATACTGACACATATGGTTACATTCAATTAGTTCTATTTTCTTAAATTATTATCGGTGTCAACGTGTCAGTATCGTGTCTAGTGTCTGTGTCTGTGCTTTAGGATATAAATAAAACACAATGAAAAACAAAGAAAATGTCTTTAATTCACCTTCTAGGCTTTATGATTCCACTAACATTCTGAAGGATACATAACTGTCTCTTTGGACTTGGAATTATTTGAACATAATTCAAAAACCCCTAAACAAAAAAAAAGCAGCATAGAATGAATAATCAATCAGATACAATCCAATGAATAAAGGAGAAACATTATGTGCAGTATTGGATTAACTACCTCTATCACATTTACAAAGAAGTTAAGTAATGTAGGCAATGCTCTGCTTCCAACATAAACTCGTGCGTCCACATTTATGTCCTCAAATCGAACTTCTATTGTTGGAAGTTCAAGTCCAACTCTGTGCAAGATTAGTTTGATTCAGAAGTATAAGAACAAGATATTTCAATCAAATCTTCAAAGTCAAAGCTTCAGAAAAAGGAAGTTTTCAAAAGACTAAACATTTCAATTATTTTGATGTGGTTCTCAAGATTGTTGCATGCAAAGCTCAACACACAAAAACTTCTGTATCAAATTGGTGGTGTGATTCATGAATTATATCAAGAGCCTGACAAATTTCTCGTGAAAAATAACATAACTATCTCTGGTCTTATATATAAGATAAAGTTGAGTCAACAAAAATTGATCTATCTGATCGACATTTGGACTAAATACATCAATTTTTATTGATTCAACTTTTTCTTATATTTTGGACCGGCGAGAGTAATTTTTAATTAAACTTACTAAAAAAAACTACTATGAAAAAGAATCTTGTAATAATTACTAGTTTTTAATCAAAAAGTTCGTTGAGTTAATCCCAACAGCTCCACAACACTCTATGCTTCACCGCTAAAAGCGCGCTTCCAGAGATACTTACACATTACTCAAACAACAAGATCTTTACATAAACGAGGGATTTCAAAATCTCTTTCAATTAAATTTCTTCAAAAAGATCTATGAGCTTGAAATAATTTATTTCACCTAAGTACTAATCATAAATAATCCTATTTTCCCAAATAAATTCCATAAGGTAAAAGCTAATCAAAATGGAATCTATATATGAAATTTTATACCTGTCTATTCTTTCTCTAATTTTCAATAAGAACTTTTCATTATCTTCTTCAGCAATTTTCACAAGTCTCTCTAACAAATTCGTTTTCTCTCCCAATTCAAGTTGCATAGTCTCAATTTCTTTTTCTTTACCTTCATCTTTGGTCTCTACACTTCTCCTAAAGCATGTACGTTTAAGAACTCTTTCTATTGCAACACACTTCAAAGATTTTTCATCATCTTCACGTTCAGATTTTGAGAAAACATCCATGCAATGGTTTCTCCATATTTTAGTGTCATTTCTCTCCATTAATTTATCTTATATATACACAAACTATATGTTATTAATGTGAATAATAAACCTTGAGCATAATTTATGTTGCTCTAAAGTTGTGTCCTTTTTTCATGCTTGTGGTATTTATAGAAGGGGATTAATAAGAGTTGAAAATTTTGGGATAAGGGAAAAGTGAAAATAAAGACTAAAAACTATGTTGGTGTAGAAGGCATTTTGTCCTCTTGATTTTGAACTTCCAAGTGATTTATTACTTCAAATGATAAATCAAAGTGACATAATCTCCCATTATTATTATTATCTCTTACTCCCTCTTCTTCTGGTCCCACAATGAATTACTCATTAATAAAAAAAATTGTTCCCACAAACCATTAGTAAAAAAATTTGTTATAAAATCAACAATGATTTCAATTGTATTTTTAATTTTTAATTGTATTCTTTAATTAATATCATTCGCATTACTTTTTAGTATGATATCTTTTACTATATATTTACGACAATAATAATGTATCAATACTAATAAAGATAATTTGATAAAAAAATTATATTTTTTTTTCTTGTTTAAATATGTGTAAAATGACGTAATATATGATGCTTGTGCTTGTCATATTCCAATTTTACTCTTTTTTTGTTTGGACTTTTTATGCTATATTATATATAACATGTTTGAAAGAAAGAACGAAAAAACATACAGCTAGCCTGAATGCACCAGATTATTTAAGAATTCATTATAATCAATCTATAAACTTCCAACAATATTTAAAATTGAAATTGATTTCATTGATCAAGACAAAAGAAAAACTTTTCAAAACACCAGCATCGAATTATTGTCCAATTTTTTATTTGAATTTCAACACTTGTACATATCTGGATTAATGTTAGCATGGTTAAGAGAATTTGTTATAAGTAGTTAGAGTTTCTTAAGTTAGTAATTAATCTTTTGTAATTTTTGTTATAAATTAATTAAAATTTATAAATCTAATTAAGATCACTATATAAAGTGTTTTTTTAGTCATGTTGTAATTAATTTTTCTCATCGAATAAATTATTAAATATTTATTTTAGTTATTTTTCTGTTTCTTGAATTCAATCATGTCTCTCATCAATTAATTTAAGGATTGTTTGAAAAAACTTGGTAAAAAACGATTATTGTCCATTTCTATTTGTATATGCAATAATCTTACAATCACAAACGCCAAATTTTAGAGTGATGACTTTGCTAAACTCATCACAAAATGAAAATGATCATTTCAATTTTATATAGTGTACCACTCAACATGACTTTGTAAATTAAGAAATTATCTCGTGTCTCTTATATTGATAAAAGTTTATATAATATTTAGCATTTGAAGATTGACATTTGTGATATCGTCTACATCATTGGATGTGAAACTTTTTCGGATCCAACCATGACACTTTGTCGTATATTGTTGGATGTATACACTCAGCTCCGATCATACCTATGAGAAACAGCTAAAATTCAAATTGGATTTTATATGCCATTTCTTGTTAGACATATATGAACATTTCTCACTTATTTCTCAATAATAAACAACAACAAAAATGTTATTTTCTTTATAAATTTAGGGTGAGCAATGTTACCTTAATCTGATATATGAAATTTTTTATGGTTTATTCAACAATTACAAATAGATTTATATTTGCTTCATTTTAATAGTACTAACGAGATATCTGTCTTTTTACCACTAGACTAAACCATTTGAGTTAAAATATTTATTTTTTATAAGCCAAAAATTTATTTAAAAAAAAGGAAAAATGTAAAACTAGTGGAACATAAGCCTAATCTAAGAAAATAAAAAACAAAAAAAGATTCCATAAGTTAAATAGGTTTTCTACCCATTGAGCAGGTATGTAGCTTAATTCCCTTTTGCTTATTTTAGAAATCAGCTATGTTTAAGGCTCTGTAATGACAATAAAACAATTCTGCAAATATCTAATAGCTTCTATGTTTTCTTCCTCATCAATATATGTCTTATCATTTGTTATTCTAGCAACTTTATTTTTCAAAAAGTGTCTCAATACCTCCAAGTCACGAACAACCCTGAGATTTAAATTTTCATCGATGACAATAACAATTTAATGATTTTAAATATTGTTCTCCTATGACATTGCATCATTTCAAAAATCTACAATACACATATCTGAATATTACTGATCATCTCTTTGTTGTTATGTAACACTTCTCATAAGGGCAAATTCATGAAATGTCATCGAAATGGTTTCTTTTTCAGCTTTTTAGTGTAACTCAACTTCAGCTTCTCCCAAAGGAAGTGAATCTACTACCACTTCTTCATGATGGTCATCAAGAGTGAAAGTGTCAACAGAATTCAGATGAGATACTTCATCATGATTCTTATCAATTATTTCCTCAAAAAACAAAATAATGGTGGGAAGAGTTCAGTCTGTATATATATAAATTTCATTTGTAAACTCTCAATGAGATTGGTAGTTCTATCTGATATTGCATGGTGGTGTGTCTCCTTTAATCTAAATTTTTTGTTATAAAAAAATAACCATAAAATGGTTCAAGTGTATTTCATATTATAATTAGTTATTGGTCATGAGTTAAAATCTAACTCTAAGAATCCACAAGTGTTATAACTTTTACGAGGGACTTTTGTCACCTCTTAAAAGTAGAGTCAGCCAAAGACATATGGAGAATTTTAGACTAAATGTATTCTTCAATCTTGATGTGGACCAACCCTACATGAAGGCTAATGAGCTTCAAAAACTAGGAGCGGAAGGACCATTGACTAGAGGGAAGGCTAGGAAGCTAAAGAAACAATTACATAAACAAGTTGTTAATTTTCTTAGTCTTAAGCTATGACAAGATTGATACACATTATATTAATCTTTTGGTCATAGAAATACCTTAAGACTTATTTTTTATTTTGGGAAGTAATAATCATACTTTATAATTAAGAATTATGTTGGCTTGTGTGTGTGCCTAAATATTTGGTAGCTTAGGCACAATGTCATTAGTTGTGTGTAACCTAGGCACCATGTTATTTTGTGTTATGCTATATATGCCTTTTTTTTTATTGTAAGACATAGGGGACTTTTTTTGAAAAGAAGAAAACATTTTGGGTAAGATTAGAGAAATGCTCTCTAGGGTTCTTCTTTGAACCAAATTTGAATCTTACCAAGAGTCTCTTACTCTTGTGGTGATTTCTACCATTTCATTCCTTCTCCATTTTTTCTTCTTTGTCTTCTCCATTTTATTTGGTACTTTGTTTGAAAATATCACTTGATTAGATTCTTCAACTCATATGGAAACACTCAAATCCATATGAAATCCTTTCAATTATTTAATTATAACATATTGATACTTTAAGTTTAAAGCAATTGTTTTGATAGTTTTACCTTTGTGTCAAAATTGCTTAAATGTTAAAGCTAACCATGATAATTAGGAGTGTTTGTGGTTTAGTTTGAATCATTTTTAAAGTAAAAAAAAACATCTGATTCATATATTAAAAAGAATATGATCTAATTTAGATCGTCTTCTTATAAAATATGATTTAATGAGATTTTTATCAATGAATAATTACATACTAAATAACACCAATATATAAATATAT
>JBBPBP010000001.1:63363046-63375204 GCA_037974735.1 Cicer chorassanicum
TTATTTTAAGTTATAATGAAACAAATCTAAAGCGTAAAAAGAGATTTTAGTTAAAATTATTAAGCTTAAATCTAAAGTTATTTTAATTATTATTTTATACTAATATAATTAATTTAATAATAATAATTAAATAAAACAGAAGATTTTAGTGATTTTTTTGAAATAGAAAATGAAAATTAATTTAATTAATAATAATAAATAAATAAACAGAATATTAATAAATTTTAAATTATTGAAGTGAAAATATTTTAAAAACATTACTTGACATAAGTTTATTATTAATAAAGATCAATTTGTATGTTATTTTATATTTAAGGAGATTTTTGAATATTGCAAGGATGAAATTCAAAAATAAAATTTTTCAGGGACTAAAATTGAAAAGTGTTATATTTACAGAGACAAAAAACTGTTTCCGTTTGTTAGTTAACGTTTTTGTAACGTCCACTAAATGTTAAGGACCAAAAATAATCTTTTTTTGATATTACAGGATGTAAACAAAAAAAAAATTACGAGAACCAAAATAAAAAAATATTATATTTACAGGGACAAAAAAGATATTTAAACCTTTATTTTAATAAATAATAAATAAAAAACTATCAAGAGATACGATACCATGGAGTCATTGACAATCAAAATAGAGCATTGAATTTCGTTCTTAAAATTAAAATTCTAAATCAGAATTAATTTATTTTAAACTATGTTTTTACTGAAACAAATAATAGAAAATCAAAATTACTTAAATTTTAATTGTCAGAAAACACTCGTGTAAGTAGAGCTTCTTTTACGTAGAACTAGAGCTTCAAAATATACCTCAAAAATAAAAGTTTTATTCTGCAGCCGGGAGTCGAACCCGGAATTCACATTTTGAATTTTCCGTGAGTGCTACTGCAGATGTTTTGTCAATGTTTGTAAATTAATTTATATAAATGCATCATAATCACATGCCACCACAATTTAAGAAAAATATATTTTTTTGGTAAAAAAAGAAAAAATATGTTATATATAAGGTTACATCAGAAGCACAATGTCAAACTTAATACTATGATACCTTAGATAATTTCTTATCGCTTATTTGTACTACAAAATCCACTATTTCAATTGAAAACTATTATTACATAGCTATAAAATTTTATATTATAATCTTATTTTTTTTATTAAGTATTATAATCTTAAATTATTTGAGATGCAATCGATATATTTCAGAATTAATCTCTTGAATTTTATTAAACGAGTTAGTTTTTGATGCATCTTATTTATATTTATTAAATTATTTTAGGTTGATGTCAAATTTTATATACATAATTTTTGTGACAATAGTTTTCAAATCAATAGTGAATTTTATTATGTGGATGTACTGTTAAGAATTATCAAAGTCGTTATAATATTATTATTTTCTCATGTGTTTTTAATTGTTAATGAGGTGGAGATATATAGATTTGGCCACACTATCAATTTAAATTGCACAATTAAAAATGTAACACACCATCATTTATTTTGAGGAAAAATTGGATGGACTAAAACCCAAAAAATTATAATCATTGAAGAATTAAAATGTTGATTTTAAAATAAGGGATTATTTTCATAATATGTGAAAAATAAGGAGACCGAAAGTGTAATTAAACCTAATTTAATTGATATTTCATTTTATTATTTTAGTTACTAAAATGTTTTCATAAAAATATATATGGTGTGATATTATTGAATATAATTGTAAAACATTGTTAGCATTTCTAATAAATTTTCAATCAAATATATCTTTAGCATACATTTATCATATATTATGGTAATATGTCTTTTCATTTAAAAAAATGGTAAAATGTATAAGCTAGTTTTACATAAAGGTAATTTTTTTGATATACATGCTAGGTGGTAGCATAAATAAATAAAAATCTAATACTAAAAATACTAATTCCTGCATTTAGATGAATGCCCTTTGTACTTCCTCATGCTATTTATTTGCCAAAGAATCATATTTGAAGTGATTTTCATCTTTTTTGGAAGTTGAATGCTTTGATGCTAAAGGTAAAGACAAGTGCAAACAACACTGAGAAACCAGCCACAACAATTGCAACCACTCCTAGGAAGTCATGTTCAAAACCAAAGTAACTCCTCACAAATTCTTCAACCCTTTGACCATTCTCAAGTGTGTCCATGTTGTCACCATATTGTGAAGCCACCAATCCATACAATGTCCATGCAACAGGACAAACCCAATAGTACCACTTCCACCATATTGGTATTCCCTGTCATTTTTATAATCAATTTTCAAATGTTAGTTTATGTCATGCATTAAACAAAAGATGTCAAAAAATAAATAGTTTATAATAATATGTAGTCCGTTCTGTCTCTCCAGTAAAATCTCAACTGTTGGATTAATCTAACAAATAGAGATCAAAACTTTATGCTATTAAATTAATCTAACAATTGAGATTTAACTCGAAGAGATAGACCGGTAAAGGGATGACGAGGATCCAAGTCTTGGTGGGTTTTCAATAATAGTAATAATAATAATAACTCATGTCAAAGTTATTTTTATATTTCTTAATTTTTTTATTAATTGTATTACTGACACTTCAGATTGAAGATGTATTTGGTATCCAATATGTGTCAGTGTTTGGCATGATATCGACATATGTGGTTATATTTAATAACTTCTATTTTCTTAAATTATTATTGGTGCCTATGTAGCATGATATCCAATGTTTGGGTCAGTAAGAGAGCTTCATAGTAATAAACTATAACCATACAAGAACAATTTAAAGATGTCAAGGTTGTAACTTACAGATAAGGGAATAACAAAGCCTGAGAAAAGGCTCCATATTGCATAGAAAGCACTGGACAATATGGAAGCCACATGTGGGTTGGGACTGATGGCCATGGTCATCATACCATAGAAAGTGTAGTACAAGAATGTGAAGTACATGAAGAAAAGATACCACAAGAATTTTGATGTTGTCCAATCCAATCCCATCATGGCATATACTATAATACCATATATCAAGGTTTGAGCCAATATGTGAGGAAGCTCTATAATAACCTACAATTATAATAAAATAGTTGAGCTGAACCATTAGATCATACTTAAACTATTTGTTAGACATGGCTTCTCTGCAGTCCGGGAAAGCATGCAGTCAAAGATCAATGAATCTTGAGAATTGGATGAAGATCGGACAACTCGTATTCTGATTTTCCAAAATTGGTTTTAAAATACATCTCAGATCTCAGACTACGAGTTGTTTGATATTCATCTAATAGACAAGATCTAATCGGTTTTAAAACAGATTCATATCACTTGTTCTACTCAAAAAATTGCATGAGTTGAAGTTGTTGCTTTACTTGTGCAAGTGCATAAGGCAAAGCAGAATACATTCCAGCAGCTCTTTCTCTATAAAATACTGTTCTCTCAACTGCTATTATAGGTTGCACTGAGGCACCATTTTGTACTCCAATAAAGATGACAGCAGCATACATTGAACCCATTGCATTGAAAAGATCTTGCTCCTTTCTCCTGTGATTTTCATTAAATTATGGTAATACAATATGTAGTACTGAAACTTTTAATTGAAAGCGTGTTGAGTGTTCATCACGTGTCAGCATCGACTAGTGTCTGACACGGACATATGTGGTTACGTTCAATTAGTCCATGTGTCAAGTGTCAGTGTATCATGTTTAGTGATGTCTGTGTCAGAGCTTCGTAGGTAATACAATTGTTTTGAATTTTATTTTCATATTTTCTTAGTATTTATGTCAATGTATTGTTTACTTTTTGCACATACCTTTTCAAGCCAATGTTCCAAAATATGACACCAAACAAGAAAGCTATTAGTGTGGTAAATAGGAGCCTAACTGCTGTGTATGATGTGTTCCTCCAATATGATAAATGTTGTTTCCATAGACAAGCTTTACATTGTGTCACCATGGTTTGTGAATATTGAGTATCAAAGTATAAATCCTTTGAATGTTGAGGATGTATACTTAGCTCTTGGATCAATTGTTTGTTTCTCCTAAACAATCACAAGTATAAAAAACCAATTGATTAAAATCGTTAAACACTACCACATAAAAATCATAAACTTAGAGATATATTCTCATAATTCCAAAAATTTAGGCTATAACAGCCTTGATTTAAAACACCAAAATATAAATAAATAAATGAAAAAGAAATAGAATAGAATAGAATTGCTAATGTTTACCAATATTTCATTTGTAGTTATTTTATCAAACATAAGCTTATAAGAAAGAATTCTGACCTATATAGTTCTGAGTTTTTGTACACATTAGTGAAGTTGACCTTAAGATTTGCTTCTGATCCTGCTGATGTAACTTCCAACATCCAAGTTGCAGGATTATAACCATCTTTGATCTTAGGAACTCCTTCAATAGCCTATTAAGTGAATATAAGTCTTTAAATATTTATATGCCAATGCAACAGTAGCAACTAGTATGCTCAATATATACCATTTACATTAGACTCACCTCAAAGTATTGAATCAAATGAGAACAGTGGCGGCCTAATGGACCAGCATATATTTGTTCACCTCCCAATTTCAGAAGTAGAAGCTGAAAAAGTTGAGATTGAATTAAGAACTTAATTAACTCTTTGAACTTTAGCACTAAATAGGCTAAAACAAAAATGTACCTAAATGGTAGTAAAATTTGTTACCTCATCAAAGGCGTCGAATATATCAATACTTGGCTGATGGATCGTGCACACAACGGTACGTCCTGTGTCCACGGTGTTCCTTACTGTTCTCATTACAATTGCAGCAGCTCTAGCATCAAGGCCGGAGGTTGGTTCGTCCATGAATATTATGGACGGATTGGCTACGAGTTCAACTGCAATTGTAAGTCTCTTGCGTTGTTCGGTTGAAAGTCCATTCTCGCCTGGCAATCCAACAAGTGCTTCTCTTAATGAGTTAAGCTCTACAAGCTCCATGACTTCCTCAATAAACATCTACATCCCATAAAAATTGAGTTCAAGTTCATAAGCTATTATATCTCCAAAGTAAAGGCTTCCAAGAGATTACTAATAGTTTGAAACTGATTTAGTTCAATGCACTCTGAGAAATATTGCAATGTTCAAATCTTAGTCTAGCATTCTGTTTGGATAAACAACTTAGTTAAGTGCTTATAGCATAAATGTACCTTTCTGGTAGCTTGATCAACTTCCGGGGGTAACCGAAGCCATGCAGAGTATAGCAAAGATTCATAAACTGTAACATTAGGTGAATGTATATCAAATTGTTCGCAATATCCTGATATGCGAGCAAACGTTTTTTGATTCTTTGGATAACCAGATATTGTTATGTTTCCTTCAATATATCCACCAGTTTTCCTTCCAGCTAAAACATCCATTAGAGTAGTCTTTCCAGCACCACTTACACCCATCAAAGCTGTTAGTACTCCCGGCCTAAATGCACCACTGGTACCTTTCAAAAGTTCGAGACGATCTTCGAAAACTCCTTGACTTTTCATTTCCTACAATCAATATAACATTCAAAGTGTATGAACAAGTTAGATCAGCAACCTCGGTTTAAAAGAAAACAGATATGAAAAACGCAAAAAATATGAAAAACGCAAAAAAAGAGCACATGAGATTTTATCAGAGTTCGGCTAAATATTTATATGATCACAAAATTTGATCACAGAGTTCAGCTATTGGAGTAACATAAATATATGAAATGAAAGTACTAGGTGCAATGCTGATCATTCAGAAAAAGTATGGTGTTAGATATATAAATTGGCTTGTCCATCCCAAATTTTGGAGGCAAAAAAATTACTGTCCTTTTTGGATAAATAACTTAATTAAATGCTTATGCTATAAATGCTTATGTATAAATTATTTCTATAACAAAAGATAAAATAAAGTCGAATTGTTTTCATATAAACTGTAAGTTGTTTTAGTAAGCTATTCTGGAAAACTTATGAAAATAAATTGTAACAACTTATGGATTAGTTGTTTCCATGAGCACTTTCAAACACTCTCACAATTGTTTATACTAATAGATAAACTCAAATAAGTAATTCCAAACAGGCCAAACACCTGATGTATTTTAAATAAACCAATAACATGCAAATAGAAAGGCTAATTGAAATTATGAAATACAACATCTTAAAAATATGTAAAGTACCTGTGGCATGTCTACAGCATATCTGATCTCATCAAAAGTGAGGGAAAGAGGTTGAAAAGGAAGAACCATGCCCCTACTTCCACTACTTGCTTCATCTACCATCCTTGTTTCTGTCTTGTCATCACATTCAACGTGTTATAACTTCAATCCAAACTTCAAACAAAGAATCTAATAACATGAGTTCAAGGACAAACCAGAAATGCTCTTTTGAGAAGGTAACTGAATAAACTCTTCATCTGTTGAACCATCTCTCTCCAGCAATTTCTCCTCAGATAACCCTGCTTGATCCTTTCTGAATGCTGTATATGCAACATATATATCAAATGATCAGAAAAAGAGGTTCAAGTAAAGTTTAGAAGCTCAAAAAAAGATATAAAAGATGGTACTCACGGCTGAGATATTGTAAAGCTAATGTGAACAAAAAGTTATACAGAAGAACATAACCAGTCAATGCTCCTACACCAATCCAATACCAATAAGCTTGTGGGAAAAAACCGCGAGTTTTTAGTATCAAAACTCCTAATGTTTCATTGGAATTACGAGTAACCTGCATAGTTCACTAAACGTAATTAACCACGTATTTGAATTGCATTAACCAACTATTTTGTTGTTGATTTTGTTTGTCAAAATATAATTTCTCTGATTAGAAACCAAAGGTACTGATGGTTATTACCTTTCTCCAACTATGTCCAAGAAATTCATTCACAGCTATAGCATTCTGTCCATACATCAGTGGTGAGGACCAATAACCCCATAGAAACCATTTGTGTACATCCTCTGATGCAAGAGAACACATTTAAAATAAAGTGATTTATTGCTTCTATAAAAGAAAAAGTGTATATATAAAGAGATTCGTTGCAATTAAACCACCAATTTCGTCCCTGAACACACACACTATACACTATCTCATACTTCGTCCTCAAGTAATTGAAAATATTAAATAGTCCCTATCATTTGTTTTATTTATCCTGTTAGTCACCAATGTCTTGTCAAATCTGTTCTGTTATAGTCCTTATTGTTTTGTCAATATATAACAAGAAGGACTAATGAAATGGACGCGACAAAACATTAGAGACGAAATAAGAGAAAAGGTGTAAGTTCTGAGACAAAATTGGTGGTTTACTCGATTCATTGCGTACATTACAATTTTGTACCTCTTGAAATCACAAATCCTCCCAAAACCAGAACTACTAATAAAGCAAATGCTCCAACAGTGTTTGCTACAATAACATCCCTTCCTAATGCTGCCATCATCCGAAATAGTGAAGATGCCATTTGATTAATGCATAGGATTATCAAATACTGTTTTAAACACCTGCCAATAAAATTTCTCATTAGATTCCAAAATGAATAATGATTACTAAACAATTGAAATTTATGTATAATTTTGTAACAATTTTTTTGTCGCTGATTCATTTTTTTTAATTAATGATTTGTGATGTGGTCTATTCTTGCCTTACAAAATTTGGATCATAACCAATAGCATAGTAAGTGATGGCTTCCCAAATGGCAACTTCAATGAGTGTTATTGGTATTTTGAGGATCCATGGTGGAAGTGAATAAGCCCATGAAGGATAAAAAAGAAGATCTCTTTGTTTGTAAAACACAGGAAGTTTCATGATTGTCATATTTAGCTCTGATATTCCATTGAACATTGCTACTGTGACTGTGAAGAATAGTGCTCCCATGTATGTTCCTCCATCGTCCACAGTTTTCTTATGCATCTTTGTTCTTAGAAACAATGTTGTTGTCATGATAGCTAGATAAATAAGCTGAAAAAGAGGAACAAGACATTCATATAAGAACCAAGAAAAATATAGAAGAAGATCAAAAGGTTATCGAAAACAATGTTGTCATCGTGAAAAATAACGGTTTGTTCAAATTCTACTATGCTACAATGCTATAGTGCTGTTAATGCTATAGCCACTATTTCAACAATCTGTTATTTTCCACAATCCACGATGGACAACATTGTTTTCATATGACATTATTTGACAAACTCTTTGTACTAAATCGCATATAACATAACAATAGCAGTTTGTTATAATTCCGTTGTGCTTTAGCGCTATTCATTTAACACTATTTGTATGCCATTCATTTCAAATTAGTCGAGTTTAAACTCTGAGTAAAATGATTTTTTATCAGACTTTATTTATCTTCCGACTAAATTCTAGATTATCAGAGACCATTTTCCCTGGGATCTGGAGGGTTAAGACTAAACAAATTGATAAGAAAAAAAGGATGACAAGAGCAACATTAGAGTTTGAATGTTTCTTACTTGAGTGACTTTGAATATGTAGACAAATGAATTTCTCTTCATAAGCAAAAACTCTCTGCTACCACAAGCCTTCAGAAGCTCCTTCATGTTAACACCATATTTCTTTTTTGTCAAGATATTTGCATGACATTTAGACTTGTCAAAAGGATTGGCTAGTTCATCTCCAAGTTTTTGACCTATGTGAAATATCTGAAAGGCTTCAGCAAAATCCTTGACAGTAACAAAACTGTAAGGTACATCTTTATTTGCCCAATATTGCCATTGATCTTTCCTTGATGTCACCTATTGCATAACATTAGAACAAAATCAACATTAAATCAATAAAAGAAAAGCTATGAAGTATGAAAATGACCTTGACATAGACACTGATACGTTGAGATCAATAATAATTTAAAAAATGAAAGAAATTGAATATAAATATATCTGCCAGTGTCGTGTCTAACACCGGACATACTTTTAATTTGAAGTACAGATGATACACAAAAAAAGAAATTATAAAAGGAAGAATAAAAGTGAATGAATCAAACTCATACTTCTTGTAAGAAATCAGCAACTCCTTTTCTTTCAGGACACTTGAATCCCATTGATTCAAAAAACTCAAGTACATTTTCTCTTGGTCCTTGATACACAATTTGTCCATCTGTGAGAAGTATTATATCATCAAATAGTTCATAAGTTTCTGGTGCTGGTTGTAGCAATGACACAAGTGCAGTTCCATTCAGAATATGGATAGATTGTCTGATTGAGCTGATTATTTGAAAAGTTGTTGAACTATCCAAACCAGTTGATATCTCATCCATGAACAACACTCTTATTGGTCCAACTAGCATCTCACCTTTACATTTTTCACCAAAAAAAAAAAATCTTAATCAATCAACCTACTTATAAATTTCAATTTCAAGTTTTGTTATTTAGTCATGTTGATTTTAATAAATTATAAAACTTTAAATATATTTTTAGTCCCCGCAATATTTTGGTTTTAGTCTCTATAAGATTTTTTGTTTGGATTCAGTTCTTGCAAATAAAAAAATTGTTGCTTTTAGTCCCTGATGTCATACGTGACCCAATAAAATCACGCCATGTTGCCCAATAAGTCAGGGACTAAAAACAACAGTTTTTTAATTTGCATGGACTGAATTCAAACAAAAAAAACTTACATAGACTAAAAGCAAAATATGTTATAATTACGTGGACACAAAAATCATATTCAAACCAAATTATAAAATACCTGTTGTGACTCTCTTTTTCTGCCCTCCTGAGATACCTCGTATCATTCCATCTCCTACCATAATATCAGCACAGATTTCAAGTCCCAAAATCTGTAACATTTTGAGAAAATACATGAAAAATAAAATCCTAAATTGCTTTACAAGTTATCTATATCAGTGTCATTAAATAGAAGCTATAGTATAGCAGCGCTAAAACATTATAGTCTAACAGAATTTGAACAATGCACTATTTTCTGCAATTCGCGATTGACAACACTGATCTATATTTTCTCTATTTGATTAAACTAGACTCTTACCTTGAGAATATAGTCGGTGACGACGCTAGCCTGCTGTCCTTCTAGTGCTGCTGCCTGCATATTTTTGAATGAATCAAAAGAATGCAGCTTCCTTACAATGCAAAGTGTTCAGCATTTCAAACATGAATTTCAAAGACTTTCTTTCTCACCTTCATATAGGCATCAATATCAGGATCTGGTTTAATCTTTGCTTCCTTCTCTCTTCTTAGTAATTCAGCCAACATCACTAAAAAGTAGTGAAATTCAAAACTAAGGTGAAGATTTGGATTTATTTAAAACTAGTAAGATACTCGTGCATTCGCATTTCATTACCATAATTATGTCCAACTCCTTGACATCTTGCCGAGAAAGCTAGTGTTTCTCTAACAGTCATTTCTCCAATGTGATTATCATGTTGACTTATATAAGCTGATATCCTTTGTGGAACAAACTCTTCTAGTCCTTCTCCATTGTATGTTACTCTCCCAAAATGCTAAAGTTTCATCACCAATCAAAATTTGTTATTATAATTCAAAATATTATTCAACTATTTACAAATGAAATTAATTTTGACGCAGTGTCACTGTTAAACTTTTTGCATTGCCAACCAATCGGAATTATGTTTTTTATGACTTCTAAGTCAGATACAATTAAAGTCAAATATTTTTAGTGATGTTGACTGTTAAGATTGATGATTGATAGTGTATAAAAAATAACAAATTTGGTTTCTTACTTTCAAATCTTTTTCAAGTTTTCCAGCCAATGCCAAAAGCAAAGTGGTCTTTCCAGAGCCTGGTGGTCCCAAAAGTAATGTCATTCTGCAAAATGTTAATCGATCAGAACAAGAAAATATCTAGCTGGTGTAGCACCATTACTTCAGATTGAAAGCGTGTTCAGTTTCAGACACACTATTTGACACTAACACGACATTGACTCGTATGATTACATTTTATTACTTATGTTTTCTTAAATTTACATAGTGTCGTGACTAGTGTCACTGTTTCATAGGTGGAGGATCTAAAACTGCAAAAAAGATAAGAAAAGTGTTGAATTTACCTTTGAGGCTTTATGATACCACTAACATTCTGAAGGATATGTAATGGTTTCTTTGGACTTGGAAGAATATGAAGATAATTTAAGAATCCCTTAACAAGGAGAAAGAGGTCATTTTATATAAAAAAATAATCAAAAAGATAAATCCAACAAAAGTATAGAAAGAAAAAACAGGTAGTGCCATATTGAATTTTACCTCAAACACATTAACAAAGAAATTGAGCAATGAAGGTAAAGCTCTGCCTCCAACATAAACTTGTGCTTCCACATTTATATGCTCAAATCTGACTTCAACTGTTGGAATATCAAGTCCAACTCTGTAGATTTAGTTTAAACAAAAACAATCATAATTTTAAGCATCAAAAATCAACAAATCAGTTTCAAATCTACCAAATTTTCTAGTCACAAATAAATGGCTTAAGAACTTAATGTTTCCAAAAGAAAGCATACTTCATGTATGTACATCCTAAAATTTATATTATTTTTTTTTAAATTAACACAATAATACTTGAACATCAAATTAAAAGCATTGATTTTTCCTTTAAAAAAAACAAAAAACAAAAAACAAACAGCAACTGCAACCGTAATTTAAAACATGAACGAACACACGTAAACAATTAAAGACATTTATTTCAATTCATACCTATCCATTCTTTTCTTGAGTTTCAACAAGAACTTCTCATTATCTTCTTCAGCAATTTTAACAAGCCTTTCCAAAAGAATCTTTCTCTCTGTGAATCCAAGCTTTTTGATATCAATTTCTCTCCCTTTACCTTCTTCATTATTGATTATGCTTCTTCTAATCCTTAAATATGTAGGAAGTCTCTCAATAGCAGCCCATTTAAGTGCTTCTTCATCATTTTCACGTTCAGATGTTGAAAAAACATCCATGCTATTGTTCCTCCATATGTTTGAACTACTTGCTCTTCTTAAACTATCAACTCTTGATACTTCATTACTCTCCATTGATCTCTAGCTACAACTATAACATCAAAACCAGATATTAATTAAACCAAACTTTGGTTACTTCATTTTTTTTGTTCTTGGTTTAAATGAGTTTTCTTTTATTTCATGACACAAACTGTAATATAGTTTTCATGGATATACCTTTTATACATGTCTCATTCACGTCATCTATGTTTTTTTTTTAATTGTATTATTCATTATATTTATAAAAAAAAAATAAGTTTTT
>JBBPBP010000001.1:63385047-63434425 GCA_037974735.1 Cicer chorassanicum
CTAAAAAAATAATGATTATAAATAGGAAAAAAGTTATTCTTAAATATAAACTCTTTTTAAATTAGTAGATGCATTAATTTTTATTTTTTTCAAAATACCTCTTAATTATATTACTGATTTATCTTGGATTATCGACCTATAAAATTGACACATTAAATTCACTAATTTTAAGAATTAACTTCTCTATTTTACCATTTCAAAAATTCCAATAAAGTATCAAACATTTTAATTTATTCATTAAAAATAATTAAAAATAAACAATTTTATATTAACATTCAACGTAGGACTAATATATTTCTATGTTATATTATTAATTTTAAAATACTCATACAAATGTAAAGTAATAATATAGTTGATAGTGAATTTTGATCAGAAGTGCATGTAAAATTATTTTATATTTTGTATTTATAATTTATAAGACAATTATTTAGTCGAAAATTATCCATTTTTCTGACTTGAGAATCACAATAAAAAAACGGCACTGCGTTTTATTCTCTCTCTCTCTCTCTCTCTCTCTGTGTACGTGGTTAACAAAACACAAGCTCTGAGATCCGATCCCAATCCCAATCGTGTAGTTTCGCAACACGAACGAACGAACACAATCATCACCATGTCTGCCTCTGCAGCAATCATTGCGGCGCATTCCAGTTCTTGGGCTGCAGCTCTCGTTAAGATCTCTCCTTACACCTTTTCCGCTATCGGTATCGCCATCTCAATTGGCGTCTCCGTTCTCGGCGCTGCTTGGTAATCCCTTTCCTCCTCTACTTTTCCGTAACCGATTCTCCGTTTCCGTTAACCTAACGTTTGAATCCGTTTATTTTACATTTGTAGGGGAATTTACATTACCGGTAGTAGTTTGATCGGTGCTGCAATTAAGGCTCCCCGAATCACTTCCAAAAATCTCATTAGGTTATTTTCTTCAATTCGTTTTAATTTTCATTTGTACTCTATTATATATATTTTTTGTTTTTTAGTGATTTTTTTAGATAGGGAACTTAGGTTGTTGTTTGCTTTGATTGAAGTTTGGAATTTTGAGATGTATTGTTAGTTGATGTGAAGAAGAAAGGGTGACGAATTATTTGTTAGAAAGCTAGGAATTGTTTTGTTGTGGTATTAATTTTGATGCTTAGTGCTTCGTATTTCTCTTTTTATGCTTATGAATAGATTGTGTTTTCTTTTCAGTTGAAAGTAAATGACAAAGTTTTTTTTGACGGAAAATGATGATAAAGTTTATAACTTGATCTTTTGTGTTGAGGAAATAATTTAGAACTGATTTTTTGACACTGGATCTTTATGTAAAGGTGTTACTTTGTTGGTGATTTAATGATTGATTGGTTGACGATTTATATTATGGAAAACTTTTGAAACTTATCATTTTAGTTTTGTGGGTGAAGTGATTAGTGATTTTACTATGTATTGGGCATTTGTTCCTTGCTGATAATCAACGTGATAGTCTTTATTTCTCCATTGATAATGAACAATCATTTGCTCTGATTTCATTCTCCATTTTGAAATCCATTCCTCACTGTTGTGTCATATATAAAAGCTGAAGAATACCAAGTAAACTAATTTGAAGTTTATTTATACCTTGTACCCTTCAATGATGTTAGAATTCAAATATGCATCTGGGTAGTTGTCTGGGATATAGATTGTATTCATTTGTTTAAGTCAATGTGGGCTGAAGTCAAACTTCTAGACAGGCTTAAGTATTGACATTGTTAATCGAGCAGGAAAAGGCTTAACAGTTACCACTAAGTAGCATTGTAGATGGAGTTGAATTTATCTTCCATGTCAACTTCCCTTCACTCTGGCTAATTTGGTTTAGTGTGGTTCAACCTCCATTTGGGTGTACCAGTGGCATCAACAGACTGTCCATAATAATATCATTGGATACTGTTTTATGGAAGGTTTACATGACTCGAGGAACCCTATATCAGATTCATATGTTTGCCCACAAAGAAGCACTTCCGGTCAATTATTGTGGAGGAAAATAACTTGATTTTGAAAGATGTTTTCTATATAAATGGCTTCAGAAATGTTGAGGTTTCTTCTAAATTCTAATAATTATTTTCACCTGTAACTTTTTTACGAAATTTGATGCATTTTTCCAACCAAACCATTTTTGTGCAAATTCTGGAAGACATTCAAGGACTTGCGTAGAATTGTGTGACCTAGCTCTACCAAGGTGAATTGTGTGACTTAGCTCCAACAAGAGGAACCCAGTCCCACCATCCTTCACTCGAGTAGTTTTGAACCTTGTGATTTCTCAATTTGTTCATCAATTTTTGAACTTTATATGCACTTTTTGTATGGTTAGTTGTGAATGGTGAATTCTCCTGTTAATTCTTGGGTCAGGATTAAATGATAACAAGGTAACACTTTAATTATTGGTCAGAAAGAAAGAAATTATATTTTCAAACTGAACAAACTTTTGATTTTCCGTATATCAAATCATGTGAAAGTGATTGTGATAGAGCTCATTATATAATCTTTTGGCATTTGATGTGTGAAAGGTTTTGATTACGTTTTAGAGAATAATATATAGTTTTAAAAGCACTATCTGAGATTTTTATTATAAACTATTTCGAGAACTTAGTAAACTTGATCTAAACACAATTAAATAACCATCAATGCATCATATAAGAATAACACATTTTTTCAAACCTCTAAAGGCTAAATAAATTGTAAGTTAAGGTTGTAAATGCTGTATTTATTTAATTTGAAATTTAAAGTTTCTTTCTCGATCTTTAAATTTAAGATTGTTATATTTGAGTGCTGTGAATGCTAGTGTTCCTTTTACACGTAATTATATATTATCTACATATAGTATCCTGGTGCAGCAGCAATAGGTCCAAATATAGCCATTTGTGGCACTTGACTTGACCATATGCTTCTTGGTGTTTGTGGTATTTCAGTGTAATCTTCTGTGAAGCTGTTGCTATATATGGTGTTATTGTAGCTATTATCCTGCAGACAAAATTAGAAGCCGTTCCAAAAGCAAGTATCTATGCACCCGAATCTATGAGAGCTGGATATGCAATCTTTGCTTCTGGAATCATCGTCGGCTTTGCAAATCTCGTTTGTGGGTGTGTATTATTTTTTACCTGCGTCTCATATCTTCACAGTAATTATCCTGGTGATTGAAGGGAGAGCTTATTCGTCCTGTTATACATATTCAATTGTTTTTGTTGTTGCAGGTTGTGTGTAGGAATAATTGGAAGCAGCTGCGCATTGTCTGATGCTCAAAACTCATCTCTCTTTGTGAAAATTCTTGTGATTGAGATCTTTGGTAGCGCGCTTGGCCTATTCGGAGTTATTGTTGGAATTATTATGTCAGCTCAAGCAACATGGCCCTCAAAAGTTTAGTTTGCCTTGTATCAGTGTGCAGGAATGCAATTAAGGTCGAAAGCACTATCTTTTGTAAACTGTTAGCGATTAAATATTCTTCTCTGCTTGTCCCTTTTGGCAGGAATGTAAAAACCAGCATGATAGCTTGCGTCTATTACAACTGTAGGCTGTATTATTTACCAATGAGTTGTTATAGAAGAGCCTCTGTATCATCAGATATATGATCAGTGTGGTGATTGGATTTTAGTATTTTTGAAGTACTCAGTGTTTATTCATTTATAAATAAAAAATGTGAATTTATTTGGGCTCGGCAATAAAAGTCAAGACTTCAGAGATGTACCGATGAAGTTCATTTCTTGAGTAAGAAGATCATGATCAAAGTTAAGATTTGATTCTTCAATCCATTTATGATTAATTCGAACATGCTACTTGGCAGTTGGCACTATTATTACTGTCTTCTTTTTAGTAGACTTTGTTTAAATTCCTCTCCCCTCCACAAGTACTCATTACACTATTTACCATGCAATTTGTGCCGAGGTTTTATCATTTTAATTTTCACCAAGTGTTTTATCATTTTAATTTTCGAAATGGCAATATCAAAATTATGAAACTTTTTATGGTGGATTGCTTCTGTAGGTAGCTGGTTTGTCGTGGATTAATATTTAAAAATTATTTAAAACTTTAATGGTGATGTTGTTTTTTGAAAGTAGAAGTTTACAGTCCTTTTCGTCTTTATAGTTGAGATTAATTTGATAGATGTTGAATCAACAAAAATAAGAGAAAAAGAATATGCATGCCTCAAAATTTAACTCATTTGTTTTTCTTCTTCTTATTTTTGTGGAATTGATTCGGATAAGAGTCACCGTATTCGCCGTAAAAATTAGGAGAACAAATTGCTACTTTTGAAAGGTATCATCTATTATTGTTAGAGTTTCAGAAGATTTTGAAGTACTACTAGTCCACTGTGGAGTAGAACCTGCATTAAATTATTATTTTTCCATAAAAAAAACTACATTTAGAACTTTAAGCAGAGTTTTTAATGTTAATATTTGATATTCACTACTAGCAAGTCATACTCATAATATGTGTATGTTTAATCAAATTTTGTGAATGAATATTGTTTAGATATTTTTGGGCAATCAATTTTGTAAGTGACTATTTTTCCACTATTCTTATAGTGGTTTATTTACTTCTTCAAGTGGTTTATTTCCATTTTCAGATTAAACTGCATTTTGGTAAAAGAAAATCTTACTGGCCAAAAATAAAGTTTCAACCCCAAAGGCATCAAATAGTTAAGGCAGATATTAAAACATAGCATTGAAAATTCTAACAAATAACAATATGCAACCAGTTGGTAGAATTCACACCACTTCATTAGAAATCTGAGGCTTTATCCACTTCGTTAGAGGTATGTTTTTATTCAATTACTAGACTAGATAGTTCAGATGTCTACTTCAAACAATTGCATTGATGGTGAAGCAATTGTTCAGCAACAAAACTATACTATCAACAGGTATCAAATGGAGGATGTAATAGAAGCAAATGACAAAGGAACATCATTGAAAAAAGGCATGTTCCTTTGTAGAAGCTCTTGGCAATCCTCTTGCCTTGCTGACTTAGGGTCAAAAGGATCTCTATCAGGAATCGCCAGACCTTGTTTCATGCGACCGAGACGCCTTGCATGAAGAACTTGCTTCGATGTAATTGGTAGTCTAATGAACTGATACTCTTCTAAAGCTGATTCAACCTTTTCTGCTCCCCACTTCTCTAAGCATTTTCCTAACACTGCTGCATCTAATATTGACATGTTTGTGCTTCTAACACAGTGAGGTGTAGTAGGGTGAGCTGCATCCCCTACCAATACCACATTGTCCCAAAATATCTTCTCCAAGGGATCACTATCATATATGAAATTTAAGAAAGGCTCCTTTGTTTCTTTCATTACCTTTGCTAACTCAGAAATCCAAACCTTTTCGGCTTCTTGGTGCATCTTCTCGATCATGTCACTAGTTACTTTCATTGTCACCGAGGTTCCCTGAAAATTTTTGGACCCAAATATCAAGAGTGGTGTTATTTGAACATCAAAATCGTAACACTGAATAAAAATACACCATTTAGAACTGCTGATCTTACCTTCACTTCCGGCTCTGGCTGGTTCACATACCAAATCCAATTGAGCCTTTTGTTCATAAGCTCATATAATACAGTGTGTGTACCTGAGGCCAAATCAAAGTACAAGCATTTCCCTAACTCAGGGTATGCCTTTTTGATATTTATGATGGTTTCTGAATTCTCAATTTTTGAATAGTCAAGAACTCCTCTCCAAGCACAATAGCCTGAATATCTGCAAAAGATACTTGAGCCTTAGAGAACATTCTTCACAAAAATGAAAAGAGAAAGTTAAGTTCAGCTCCATTATAAGTTACAATTTATGTAGGCATCAACAAATTAGATTGAAGGTGTGTCCGCCATCTGGTGTCTGACACGTATTGATGTCCAACACAGACACAAGTTGTTACATTCAATTACTGGAGTCAGCGTGTCTGTGATAGTATTAGTGTTTCATAGGATACAAACCTTAGTTTAAAATCGGGGAGATATTTCTGGCGGATCGAAGAGAGACAACCATCTGCTGCAACAAGCAAATCCCCTCCAATCTCAATGATCTCTCCAGTTTTAAGATCTTTAGCCTTTACTATGACAGAACCGTTTTCATTTACAACATGGAAAGAGAGGAAAAGATGACCCCATAAAAATACTTGTGGTGGAAGTGCACTATAGAGAAGACCATGAAGATCAGCCCAATGTGTTGCTCTGAAGTTGAAACTCTCATCTCTTATCAATGTCCAATTAACCTTCTTCTCACTATCAGTTACTTGGTTCTGTTCAAGATTAAAAAACAAATCACACAAACAACACTTTAATTCTTTCTTTTTTACATGAGAAAGAAAGACTACAATTTCTCAAAGGGTTCATATTTCAACTATATACTCAATATCAAAACACAAAAGGGTTCTTTTTAATTGTTGGCTTAACAAGCCGCAGTAATAATACCACACAGTTTCAACCGGTAATCAATCTCGACCATTGATTTGAAATCAGACGGCTCAAATTACACATTTAGTAAATCAGATTTAAACAATCTCGACCATTGATTTAGATTAGACATCGAGATCAGTAATTGCATGTTTTCCTACCAAGATTACAAAAGCTAGGGTTTCTAAACTAGAAAGAGAAAAAAAAACATTAGAAAACTAACTAATAAAATTAAAAACATAATTTTTTCATTCATTTGGTAATTTGAAATGTCTCAATGAGACTGCATATATAGGACTAATAGTGGGTAGTAAAATAAAATGAGCCTAAAGGCTAAAAGCCCAACTAACAACAATTAAAATAAAAGTTCAATTAATATAAATTCTACTTCTAACTTAAATATCTAACTTATCTATTTAAAGCTAATTGCATGCTCTATCACAGTTCCTGCAGGGAATCTGTTTCTGTATTAAGAAATGCATAATAAAAGTAGTTAGGTTTATGATCAATCTCTTGTCCCTTTCTCTCTTACATATCATATGTATAGTGCAGTATTCATTGAGTTCATTGCATCCAGAAATCATAAGTGAGTTCAAAACAATAGGCTCTGAAAGACAGTAATTAGGATATGTATGGCTTGCAATTGTTGAAAATTCTAACCAAATATAATCTTAGTAGATACATATATAGGTGATTAGGGGCATCAAAATATGTGACACTATCTCATAAGAAATGAGGGAGATAATAATTCACCCTTCACTAGAGACAAATTGATAACATTAAACAAAACAAAATAACAAAAATGAAGAGAGGGTGGATATTGATTATTGACCTGATCAATAGTTAGTGGCAGAGTGTTGTTGTGTAAGAATTGTGGTTGTGAAATCCAATTTTGAATGATTTGTAGAGAGAGAGGGTTAAGTCCAAGACCTGCACCAGTAGAACTTCCAGTTGGAGGTGAAGTGGTTTTTTCAAGCACAAGTACTTCCCAACCAGCTATGATTAGAGCATGTGCACTTGATATCCCTGCAATACTACCCCCTACAATCACTGCTCTTCGTTTTCTTCCTTCCCCAACCATTTTCTCTTCAACCACCTAATTATCACATACATACATATATATATATATATATATATATAAATAAAATAAAAAAGTTAATTTGGATTCACAGATAGTGTTAAATTTTACACTATCACCACATTACAAATGGCTATTACTTTAAAAGTAATTACTATCAAACCAAACATTTTTGAACATGTTAGTAGGTTAGTTAATTAGTATTTGTCTCATTCATCATGATTTGAACCATGATCCTTTCACCTCCAACCATTAATTCAAATCTGTTGAAGTGTCCGACTTCAATAATTTAGATTAGATTAAAGTTTCTTAAGGCTATGGGACAGCTTTGGCTACCCAAGAAATATTATTTTCTAGAACAAGCAATTATAGTTTTATGTTAAGTTACCCTAATTTTATATATTTAGCTACCTTAAATAAATTTATTGGTACACAATTAATAGAATTGCAAAAGTAAAAAAGAAAAAATCATTTTATTTACATATTTACTCGAATTATTTTGATATTTTCAATCTCTACTGTAACTTCAAATAAAAACATGTTTAATAATAAAAAAATATAAAGGCATAACTCATAAATAAAATCGATGTTGAAATTCTTACAAATGGTTTAGTAATTTACATTGCAAAAGACATTACTAGTTATTATAAATTTAACATAATAGATAAGATTGACTCTTTAAAACTTCGTTGAACCTACTTTTTTAAATAATAACTATTAGTGTTTACTTTCTACTGTTTTAATTTACATATTCATTATGAATTTTTTTGGTATCAATGATTAAATTTAATATACTAATTTTAAAAATATAATTCATGTTATTTTTATATACTTGGCCTCTCAAAAAAATTAGGCTAACTTCGCCTGTGTACGCAGTTGTCCCATAAATTTAAATTAAATTAGTTTATATGCAATTGTGCTGAGATAGCTAAGTTTACCAAATAAAAGTGAAGAGAACTGTGATGTGGTGATCACGATGAACTCCCCAAATCCAACTTATTTATGTAAAAAAAAAAAAAGTATACTTACAAGAAAAAATGGAGATGCAAAAAGCAATCCCGTTTTGGGCCTCAGCCCAACACAGATTCGTGAATCAGCTCACGCGTCACCTCAGCGAGCGTGCATGAACGCGCTAGCTCACATTCTCACGCGCTCTCTTTCTACTCTCACTGGTTCACTCCCACACAATGCGACGTACTACTCCGACTATCCATTTCTTCGCCGCCACCGACGCCGCCTTCTGCACCGTCACAATGTCTTCACGCCCTTATGTACTCTCTCTCCCTCCTTCTCCTACACAAACACACACGTGCTCATTCATAGAAACAATTCATAAATTCGCTCTGAAAGTTTAACACTCCTTATTATCATTATTTTTTTCTTCCGAATTTTGCAGCACCGAGGATACCGGAGAGGATTCTCCAGACGTTCGTATTCCGGAGGGAGAGACAAGTTCGTTACAGACGACGAGCACTTACGGTCGGTCAGCGACGCAAATTCAGCACTCCGAGGAGATGAGAGAGGAAACTTTGCGAATCAAACGCAGTACCATCAGAATCAAGCTTGCAATCCAAGGCTTCATCATCATCCTCATCCTCATCCACCGCCATACTACCAGAATCCATCTTACAATCCAAGACTTCATCCTCCTCCTCCTCCACCGCCTAGCTATCAGAATCAATCTTACAATCCTTATCCTCATCCGCCGCCTCATTTTCGGCCGTTTATACCTAATGATCACCGGCCTGCATTTCGTCCGCAGCAGAATTTTCGCCCGCGCCCTCCGGACCATCGAGAGTGGGAGAATGCGTTGACGCCGCCACCTCGTCATTCTGGTAACTTCACTCTTGCACCATGCGATTTCATTATGACTTAGGGTTTAGGATAATGTGGTAAGAAGAAAGCGAGGTTATCTAGTGTTGTCAAAAATAGCCGCTACGGCGCTAGAGGGCTATAGCATAGATGGATTTGAATAAATCACCACTATTTCGCGAATACAATATTTAGTATGAAGTGTAGTCAAATAGAAGCTACAGCAGCACTATTATAGCATTGCAGCTTAGCAGAAATCGAACAAACAACTAATTTTTGCGATCCGCGATCTATGAAGCACCGACATGAACACCTGACATGAAACTGTCATTGGTAATAATTTGAGAAAATGAATTAGTTGAATGTAATTAATGTGCCAATGTCGTTTTGGTGTCTCAGAGGCACACCCTCGATCAGAAGTGTCAGTGCTACAGAGGCTGCGATTGACAACACTAGGTTGAACATTTCAGTGTTTGACTAGAAGTATGTCCTTAATAGGAGGCTAGGAGCTGAATCTACTACATAAGTGAAAATATTGTAAAGCTCTGATGATTTGGCGAGTGAGAGGAGGATAGGTTTGTGGTTGATTGTTTATCACTCTTCCCCCCTCCCACTCTTTGTTGCTCATGATGAATTGTTTTGGAGTTTTACATCAATACATCATCATATCGGACTAATTTAGCTTGTGATTTTCTTTTCTATGTTCAACAGAAAGGTTTAAAATCCTCTCCTACAATATATTGGCTGACTACCTTGCTAAGGACCACTGGAAAAAACTTTATTATCACATACCTCCTTACATGTTGGACTGGCAGTGGAGAAAGAGTAATATTATTTTTGAGCTAGGCTTGTGGTCTGCCGATATCATGTGTTTTCAGGTTATCAATTTGTTACATATTATGCCACAATGCTAACTTCTTGCCCAAGTATGCTATTTAACATGTTTGTGACCATACACTAACGCTGTTGTAAAATTTGGCTTGGCTTGTTTAATAATTATGACATGCATGCATCACAGATGTTGTACTGAGCAGTAAAACAGAAGAGAATGATATATTGCAATATGCAAGTAGGTTCATCACTTATAATTGTTGGTGTCAGACTTGGAATTTTAGTATTTTACATCTACCTCATTTTCCAAAAAATACTTTACATTAAATTTTCAAACAAGATTTTTGAGTTGCATTAACATCTCAGCAAGATTTCTGGAATTTTTTTCATACGTTCTTTGCTGATCATATCATCATTATTTCTTAATTATGTTATATGCATGGATACTACACTTCTGATTAACTAGAATCTAAAGAAAATTCCCTTTTGATCTTATTTTATTACTTCCAGGAGGTTGATAGATTTCACGAGTTGGCTGAGGATTTGAAGTTTAAGGGATACAGAGGCACCTGGAAGGTTGGTTAGAAGAGCTATGTGTTTGACTGCTACGTGACATAAGCATTCCTAAATCCTATTGTAAATTTTTTTGTTCAATGCTGCCCGTGCCATTTTTTGTAAGCATAGGGTTTTTTTTTTCAGGCTTTGTTTCTACTTTGAACTTTTTTAAGATACCATCATTTTTATGCTTATATGATGATCAAACTATCAATGGTATACTTTTGGACCTAATACATGCCTGTCTTTATACTGTTGATATTAATCCTTGTAGCCAACATCACTTTGCAGGAAAAGGTTTGGCTGTTTTTGTTACTGTGATGATTAGACCATCATTGTTACAAAATATTTATTTACCTTAAATAATTTGAAATATAAATGGATGTCCCTTTTATCTGGGCTTATAAGTCTCTGTCATCTTTGGTAGTAGAATTGCTGTCATTAGCTATTCAAACAGGGAACTTAACTCTTACTTGTGGAGCATGTTTGTATAAATGTGTGTATCATATAATGATAGATTGGCAACATTTCCATTTCCCGCTATATTCTACAAGTTGTAACTTGTCGTATCATGTGAAGTGACCTGTCTTTGCATCATCACTTTCAGCTGTTTTTGTTTTCTTCTTTTGATATAATTATCCTCATTTTGATTTGTTATATCAATTATTTTGCAAAGAAAAATGAGTATTTCTGTTGCAATATGAAGTCTAACAGCACTTCTGTACTTATAGATGCGTACGGGAAATCCAGTTGATGGCTGTGCAATCTTTTGGCGAACATCAAGGTTCTCTAAAACTATACCTTTCTCTGGATGCTGCTTATGAAACTGGGATTTATTTTCTTTACTAGTGATTAAACATTCACGGAATTCATGCACATACCGTTTGTGGATTTTTTTGGAAAAAAAATTATGCACATGCTTTTCTTCCCTTATTTGGCTTATAGCCTTATAGGCTTATACATTATTTTTGTCACTTAGAGTTAGAATGTTATTATAACAATATCATAGGGCACTAGTCTACACTGGTATAATAATATAGGCGCACCTGTCAAGTTGTTATGTTGAAGCAGCAATTTCATTCAGTAATATATTCTTTTTTTAAATTAGTTGTTAGGGTTTGAACCTGAACCTCCTCAAACTCTTTTGGGCGTCCCAACTCAACCACTTAAGTTATGCCTTGGGGATCATTCAGAAACATATTCTTAACAAATTGTTATCAGTACTCTCTAGTAAACTGATAGGTAAACTTTAGTTAGTTAGGGAAATAAGGCATGTTGCCAATAAATAGGAATAGGGGGTTGAGGTGAGTTAATCATTTTAAAGGAATTTGTGTGTTGTTTCTATTCATAATAATCTGAATCTGAACCAGTTCCTATAAAAACCCTTGGTTAATTTTGGTATTGTTTGTGGCTGTTTTCTTTTACATTTGTTTTTCTCTTGATCTTGTTTGTACTCCACATCTGCCTCATTCGGTGCTCATTTTTGCATTGTATACATTATTTTTTATGTATGTTTGTATTTGGATAGGACACTAGTCTACGAGGATACCTTTTTCCTTTTATTTATTTATTTAATAAAATAGTAATATTACTTATCCGACTTTATCATAGGTTCAATTTGTTATATGAAGAATGCATTGAGTTCAATAAGTTGGGACTCAGAGACAATGTCGCTCAAATATGTGTATTAGAGGTACATACAAACTTTTATACTGGCTTTTTTGCCTTGTTCAATTTCTGTTGAGGTAAACTGTAAATCTTCCATTATCCTACTTTTCACCCCTTTATTGATGTGCTTGTATTTCTTTCCTATATGTGACTCCATCGAACAGTTCATTAATCGAAATGGATCTCTCCCACCCAGGTAATTACTCCGTGGCTAATTGAATTATATATTTCTATTAGATGCAAAAGCCATTCGTATCATATGTTTTCACTAAACAGCATAAGCCTTTCAAATAGTTGGTTAATGACATAGTATCAGATGTAGTTTGATCTTTGTTATCCACATTCCTCTATATAAAATTGAACTTCAACACAAGGTTGGGTGGGCTTGTGCATTTCTGAAGTACTCCTGAGTGCGGGAGTGTTCAATATGAAAACCATTCAATTGTGTTCAGTGAATGATTTATGTCAGAGCCTTGCCATAGTTGGATATACCTTAGTGGGTAAAATAAGATAGTCTGAAGCAAAGCACGGATACTTGTATGTTTTGGACATTGAAGAGATCATGAAATTGAGTTTAAACTGGTAAAAAATTACATTCATTGATTGAAAATATATCTTAATTATGTAGTTTGTTAATTGTTTACTATGACATCTTAAGGAAGAAGCTCAGGGGTTGTATAGGGTGTGACAAAATTTCTGTAAACTGGGGCACTGGTACAAAGGGATATATTACATAATTTTTTTAAATAAAAAAACTAAATGAATACTCTGTCCATAGTGGTCTAACTTTAAGTTTTCAACAAAATTCCTTGATGTATATAAAGTAAGTAAGAATTTCTATAAAGGGGCACAAAGGGGTGAAATAGCAATTGTTTCATTTAGAAGCAAAACAAACAATGGAGTAGCCAAACTTAGTGTCTTTATATGGATTGGTTTGTATTTGAGTGATGTTGGCTTATTGTGATGCTTAACTTAAATGTGTTCAGACAACTGAAAATATAATTTGAGGGGAAAAGATAAAGTATTGGGGTACAAACCCAGTGAGTTCCTGTACCAGCTAGTTACAGTAACCATTTAGAGCATCCATCCATCATCAGAGGATGAAAAGCTTCTTGTGGTTTCCTTAAATCTTATGAGAATGAGGAACTGTTTAGGTTCACAACTCACAAAGGTATATTTTATGCTGCTGAGTGCTGCCATAAATATTTAGATTGGTGCACAGGGTCATGGGATAATTTTAATTGAGCCTTGCTTGTGTTATGCTTGCAACTTTTCTTCTAATGACTGAGGTGTTGATAGCCTTATGGGCTTTCTTTTAATTTTTCAAATTACCATTCATATATTTTGAAGGGATATCTTTGTTTACTCAATATAACATAAATGCAGCATTCTGCAGCTTGACAGATTCTCGTAAAGTTGTGGTTTGCAACATTCATGTGCTTTACAATCCAAATAGAGGAGAAATCAAGCTTGGCCAGGTATGCACTGTCTGTTTGATATAACATTTTCCTGGTCTGATTGTTTTGTTTTGTTTTGGATGCATCCTTTTAATGCTCTTTTACTTTGATGGCTATTGCTTCTGGGCAACAACCTAGCGTTAACACTATTTCGTAGTTCATCCATGTTATAGAGATTCGACGAAGTTTTACGTTGGCTGTCGACTACCTAACACAACCCTCTTTTTATCCGGGCTTCAGACTGGCTACGAATAGCAAAGTTAACATAGGCAGGATTTCAACACGGATCAACATTTAAACAAAATTCCCAAACATACATTTCTGAAGAACCTAAAAATGGGGATTTCCACCATTAAAGTGACTCAAAGCTTCAAATTCTCATTTAACTTCAAACTAAAATTATAAACTATAACGATGAAAGATTAATTTTGAAGAATGAGAATAAAAGCATGATAAAAAGACTTACTTGCTAAAGAAAACGAAAAATGGAGATGATGTCTGTGATGATGGCCGAAGAAGGGTTAGTGGTTTTTGGTGAAAAAGAGAGAAGAAAGGTTATGTTTTAAAGTAGGATACCACTCAGTATCGCATACTAAGTTGGTTTTAAATTTTTTTTTTCTAAACTTATTTTAGGAATAAAACGAAGAAAAATAAATCAAGCACAACTGCCTAGCGCTACTAATGGGAGCCTAACACAATGGATTACGGAACTTCAGCTCCTGGCGCTGCACTACTGGGCGCATAGCACCCTGATTTGGCAAAATAAAATTGCTTCACCAGGCGCCTAGCGCCAGAATGAGCACCTAGCGCCTTGGTTTGCTGGCAAAAATCAGTGGACATCACTTCTTTTCTTTATTTTAGAGTGCACAACCCATCAAAATGTATGCAACTAAAAAGTTGAAACTTAAATTGGTTCAAGCATCAATGACTATTCCTAGGATAAAGAAACAAGGCTTCTTAAACTCAAGGATTCAAGGATTAACTTCCATTCAACCAATGAATCGTAAATCATTCTAAGAGTGATCAAGTCATAGAAAGCATTAAGCAAAGAGAAGAACACAAACTCATGAAGATTAATTCAAAGAGATGCGACTCAAATCAAATGCATAAGATTTTCATCAACATTCACTCGTCCCCAAAAAAGGGTGTTTAACTAGACATAGTAATTAAATGAAAGGGTAAAAAGTAATCACAAGAATTATCCGTGAACGATTTGCGATGAAACGGCTTTTTTCATGTTCAAATTGAACCTCCCAAGTATGTTCTCTGCTTAGGGAACGAGTTTCTAGGTGAAAAACTGATAAAAAGATACCCCAAAATATATAAAAAAAACGTATATATATGGTAACAGGCCCAGTATGTGGCTGCCTGGACCTCACACAGGACGCCTAGCGCTGGTAAAGCTGAGGGTGTCTAGCGCTGCACAAGACAAAATGTGAGCGCCTAGAGCTAAGCTGGTGGAGCGCTAGGCGCTGGTTTTGAAAGTTTCCTTCAGAAGACACCCAGCGCCGGGACGTCTGGCTCTCTGAAACAGCATGAATTCATCCATTTTAAGGCTCACTTGTGCCTCATCTTAGATAGCTTTCCAAACCTACTATCAAATACAATCAGAACAAGTCAAATGTTCAACAATTAGGTTTAAATCTATGTTAAATCCAACAACGCAAAAGAGAGACATTACACATAACAACTAGTAAGAAAATATGGTAAAACAAGATTTAAAGTCTAGATGAAGTGATGAATTCCACACCAAAAGTCGCACAAAAACAAGATAAATTAAGGAATCATCAGTTACATGTGATGGTCTTATGTTTAGCTGTACTACTCACTGCCTACTCGTATTTAACCCATTGATTTAAATGTCTGTATCAACTCTTCCCTCAAGAATTTCCAATTCGGTACAGGAGCTAAGGACCCTTAGTGTGTGCAATTTAACTGAATCATGAAAATCCATATCTTCTATCTGTTAGCCTTCTGTGAACATTGAGTAAAAAAAAGTCATCTGTGAACATTGACAACATCTCATCTGATTCCGACTCTTTCCATATTTGAACTGGTAATATTAGATTTTCATAGCTGACTCTGTCATGTGATTTCAAATTTTCTTGTAATTGCTTTTTGCTTCATATTTACTTCAAGCAGGTCAGAGTCCTACTGGATAAGGCTCAAGCTGTTTCTCAACTCTGGAATCATGCCCCTGTTATTGCCTGTGGGGATTTTAATTGTACCCCTAAGGTTATTTTCTATTATTATGCCTTTTCAGTATCATTTTGTAAAGTTTGTTGTCAGTCTTCATGGATTTACATTCTTTTTCTTGTTGCAGAGTCCATTGTACAACTTTATCGCAGAACAAAAGGTATATACCCTTTAGTCTTTTACTTTTTTGACTTTGATGATCATAATTAGCTGCAGAAATGATATTTTTTTATTATCACAGTTAGATCTGTCTGGAATAGATAGGAACCAAGTATCAGGGCAAGCTTCTGCTGTACTTCGCTCACCATGGATCTATGGTTCTAAATCTAGGTAGACTTCTGCATTTGATTCGTTTATGTGATGAAATTTGTTAAAGTTCATGCTTTTACAATAAATATCTGCTAAACCTTCCAAATTTATGCAGCGAAAACAGATATTCTAATGGTTCAGTTCAGACCACATCCGCTGAAGGTGACAAGGAAGTTACTTTTGAACAAAATATTTCTGTGCCGGACATGCAGAATCCGGACACTGAGAGTAACAGTTCAGAGAATCAAAATACTCACCCTGTTTTGGATATGCCTGATAAGACAAATGTGCAGTGTAGCAGGGTGAGTGATGAGTGTGCAGGAAAAGATACTCAGGAGGCTGTTGGCCATAATAAGATTTTTGGTGAAGTTGATGGCATGAAAGAAGTGCCAAATCCTTCTAATAATAAAGGTAGTCTCCCAATTGATCATATAAATGATGATGAAATTCATGACATCACACCTATGACATCTTCGGATCTTGAAACAGTTCACAATGACCCAACTGGGACGGGAAGTACGGAACATATATCAGATGTTATCTCAACTTCAAATCAAGAACCATTAAGTGTAAAATGTAACTTGCATGACCATAAAGTGAATAAGCATATAGAGTTTGACTGTTCCTCAACCTCTATTCAAGAAGGTGATCAAGCTTCAAAGGTGAAGATAGATCTTGAGTCAACAGATCTTCTTAAGGTAGAAGTATCTTCAACTAAAACATCCAGTAAGACTTCAGTTTCTGATGCTTTTGAAGTCCCTCATCCAGAATATAGAGAAAGCTCATCTTATAAGGTCATTGCTAATGACCAAATAAATTGCTCAACAACTGCATATCTAGTTGACGAGTCACATGGTTCTACCAACATTGATTTTCCATTAAATGAAAAACTAGATAAATTTTCCTTTGATGAGATAGATAAAGTCGATGTAAACAGTGGGAATATTGGCGAAGATGCCATTGATTTCATAAATGCCTTACATAATGCCGAAGAAGGTATTGATTGATCTTGAACTTGACCCATCTGTGAAATCATATCTGAAAAGTCATATCAGTTCTGGTTATTAGATTTTGCTTCTAACGACTTGATGCTGCCTGCAGAAAGCAATGAAGTGAAGGACGACTTATCTCCTAGTCCGATTTCCAATTATATTGATGCCGAGAAAACTACTTATAATCCATCATTGTGGACCCCTGCTGACATAGAAACTGGAACAGGAAATGCAGAGCGCACGTTCTTGGAACACCCTTTATCACTTAGGAGCACATACACTGAAGCTATGGTAGATCTAAAAGAATTGCTTGCATAGCTTTCTTTTTCTTTTCCTTTTTATAACTCACTTTTATAAGACAGGCTGACTCATCATACACGTGTTTAAAAGCTGCTGTACTTGGCATTCTTTGCATTTGTGCAGGACAGTTCAGGGACTAGAGACCCCCATGGTGAACCCTTGGTAACCAGTTACAACAAGTGCTTCTTGGGCACTGTCGACTATATTTGGTAGGTACTAAGCTTCTAATGTTTTTCTGAAACTGTTTTGCTCTCCCATGCTGCTTAATTTATTTTGAATTGTAACATTGCAATAAGTATACCATCAAAAGGTGTCCCTGCATAAGTTATTGCTTTGAAGTATGGGTACTCCAAAATTCATGCCATACCCATACATGGTCTGTACCCCTACTCGGTACTCATTGGGTACATTTCCTATTATACTGTATACTTTTTTCCCTATATTTTAGGGCATAAATAACATTTTCTCAACTACAATTATGTAAATATCATCTTTCTATCCTAATTTTATTGATTTTGTATATTTTTATATCCTAATTCTATTTTGATTTATGATGTAGTAAATTATGAAAGATGCTTGTATAATTTTTGTTAAATCTTATACTTATGAAAGACATTTCCTTGTATATTTTAATGTACCGGTAGATTAGGTTTTTATAAAATCCTTATCTCGTACCCACTTGTACCCAGACACCCCTACCGTATCCATATCCATGCAACATAGGTTATTGTAGTTGCATAATATTTTTTCCATTAACATTCCTGATAGATATATTTGAGTACTAATCAGCATTCAAAAGAAACTACTGTGCACTATGTATGCTTATTTCTGAACAAAAGAAGTCGACAGAAATACTCATTTTTCCCTTGATATGTCGTATAGGCGATCTGAAGGACTGCAAACAACCAGAGTTCTTGCTCCGATACCTAAACATGTCATGGAAAGTGCACGAGGATACCCAACAAAGGTAAGAATAAGTTTGTAGTTTATGTGGGAAAGTTAGCAGATGTGTACATTTATACAGAGGCTTTCTTTGGAGTCTTTCACTGGTTACCATAATGATAATGTTTTACCCACATACGGGTAAGAGAGGCTCTTATTGATTTATTTGGAAGAAACTGTTTCATACTTTTTCTCGAGTAAAATTGATTATGAGACCAAAAATTTTGTTTACATCATCAAGTGGTTCTACTTTACCATCAAAAATGAAATTTATTATTACCAAGCACAGATCAATTTTTTTATCTCAATTTCTTTTCACAGTCAATTCTTTTAACATCAATTTTTTCAATGTAAGACCACAAGTCCTCATAATTGAAATGCACTTCTCTTTCTTTAATCTCCTTTGTACTATTACTTGAAGCGTGTATTGTATTATTTATTTATTTATTTTTCCATTTCATAACTGTACAGAAATGGGGTAGCGATCATATTGCCTTGGTTTCTGAGCTGGCTTTCTTGGAAGATGATACTGCCATCAGCAAGGATGTTGTATAACATTTTATTAGATAAAAAAATTGTGGGCATTTGCTGTTGAAAGATCTTCAAATGTGGCGTCAGATCTTGGCCTAATTTGCCCCCTTCAGATTTTATGTTATGGGGGAGAATAGGGTTCTCCAGAAACTGAGACGTATTTATTTGTAAATAAATAATATTATTTTTCAAATTGATCGTGTACATTGTTAGTCAACAGGTTAAAATGGAATAGTGTGATCCTTGCCTTTAACTCTTTCTTTTGGGTATGTAAAATGAGGTAATTAGTACCGGTCGGATATTGAACCTAAGTAAGCAACGGTTTAAGGTTCAAAGATCTAACCGAAATCAGATCTGTATTAATGAAATGAAATATTTTGTATTGAATTTTAAGATATATTATATCTAAAATATAATATTTATAGTTTTATAATATTACAAACTCAAATATATGTAACTAATTAATTGAGGACTATTTTAATTTTTAAAACTAGCATATATCCTATTAAACGCCCAAAAAGAAAACAGCTATTCTACAAGCTTTCACTTGTAAAGCTAGTTTATCAAGCTTTCAGGATTCCAATAAATTATACTGTCTAATGTTAAATTTTTTCAACTGATAGCCTTATCCATCATCCAATGTTGTTGTTGTTTGTTTGTTTTTTTTTTTTTTGAAGAATACCTGTCCAATGTAACAACATCACATTAAAAATCAGAATACCCTCTAAATTTACATCAGCCCAAAAATTTCTACTTTCTCCCAAGCAATCTAAGATATACTCTTAATAAAACTAAGAGTAATATGTCCAACAATATCTAGTATCCTTGTGCACATTGTGGATGCTAATATTTAGAGTTAGAGAGGACCACATAAACAAAACGCATATTCAAAATTTGAGTTTAAATTCAAAATCAACAGTTAAGCAAGAAAAGACTCATGTCATCTTGTCTAAATACTTTTGTATGGTAAAGAGTAAAGACTTGATCTCCTCCAATTAAATGATAAAGCACATGGTTTAAAATATGTGAATAATCTGAGTTCATTATTTATCAAAAAGTAAATTTACAATGGGGTAATGCAAGTAATAATGAGCACGTAGGGTGTGAGGATTGTAAATTCTAGAATTTGATTCTTATTAACATAAAAAATAAAAATAAAAAAAGTAAATTTTATGCTCACATATGTATATGATTACGCTTACTAATGTAAACAAATTGCACATAGAAATCAATCAAAATAATTTTTATATCTTGCTACAATTTGAATTGTATTTACAAAGTAATACTATGAAGTGTGGTGTGATGATGAAATTTAAATCTGGTTTAAGGTTTCTGAAAAACTTGTTTAGACTATTGTAAAAAATACATTCGTGTATTCAATATATATTTAACTCCGCGTAACTAAAATATTAAATGACTAAGATTAGTATTATTCAACTTTTGGTCGTTGTTGCAATTATGCAATTTTAACCCAACATTTTTTTAGCATACTGCGTCCCTTACATTTTTCCTCTTATGCAATTTCAAAATTCTCTCCTCAATTTTCCATAAATTGAGGCATGTATGGCATAATGTTTACATCACACTAAACTTAGCCCCAAACATAAATTCCATGCTTACAAATCTCAATTGTTTGATATAAATTAATGATTGAGATCATTTAAAACCGATTTTCTAATTATATCAATGACTAAGATTGATTACTGTGTATCCTCCTAATTTTTACATCATGGCACAGACACGCTCACAAAATGTCACATAATAATATGTATGATCAAATATCAGACAATAACCAACATAGAGCCTACCATAACACAAAAGTGAGCATGTCAGTTAATACAATACATATAATAAATAAAGAACAAACTTTCAGATTATCTTAAAAAGGGCGGTTCAAAATAACACAACTTTATTATAAAACATAGATTTGTTAAAATATCAATAAAATCACAAACCAATTTCATAAAAATAAACATAAAATAAAAAATCTAGAATTCAGGAAGAAACTAGTTGACAATTGATGAAACTTCAGTACATAAAAGAGGAAAAAAGAAAAGAAAAATCGATGTTTTAGGTATGTAGTATAAGGAAGATGCGGTAAACATGTTGATTTGAAACAAAAGAAAAACTAAGAAACATAAAAGTATGAAATTAGAGGGAGAGAAGAAGAAGAACAAATGTATAAAATGCTTCACAGACAGTTATTAATGTGATTCAATGACATATCCCAAGAGAAAATAGTTTATAACATTTTCATATAAGAGAGAGAGTGAGAAGTGGCAAAATCAAAGGGATAAAATTAGTAAACTAACAATTTCATCTATAGTAATACTATTACTAATAATGATGGTTATGATGACCACGACGAAGTGATGATGAAGAAAAATTAATTTACATATGCTATTTTCCTATATATGTATATACTATATTTCTAATAGTAGTTGACATTTACCATACTTATTAAAAAAAATTATAAATGGTAAATTTTAATTATTTTATATTTGAACTAAAATGATGATATCATATAAATTATTTTAATCCCTTAGCATTAGTGAAATCATAATGTTTAAATCCTAATTACTTATTGTGTTTTATATATTTAAATAGGTCTAAATGACTATAAAGAGTTAGCTCTATAAAAGTTTGACTTTGTATTATAAATAAAAGTTTGACTTTGTAATATAAAGAGACGAAGTTGAAATATCATTCATGATAAACATTTAATTTCAATTATATAAATACGCATTGCAATCAAAGTTAGTGTAAAAAGCATTTACACCAGTCCTCCATCAAAGTTAATCTATTTTTTTGTTGCATAATATTTTCTAAAGATATTATTTTATTTAAAATAATTTCCTTAGCCCCCTCCTAAGTTTTACATCATGGTGTACACCCACACCCACAAAAATGTAACATAATATATTTGATGTCATGTTAGGATTTAGCTTTTATCCAGCAGTCTTTACTTGTGGTCGAACATGGCAGACCAACATTCCCTGTTGTCGGAATTTCCGCATTTACTAAATTGGGATTTAGAGGGTTGATCGATTTCTATGTGCAATTGGATGGTCCAAATTTAACTTAAACTCAGTATTTGTAGTTATAAAATTAAAATTAAAATCTTTAATTTTTTGCACCATCCAATATTGATATAAGGGGAAACAAAATCCTGAATGCTTGAACTCGAAATTCCCTCACAATCCGAATTCAAATATCACACTATAAGAAATGACTCTATTGCCAAGCATTTCAGAATAGCAAAACACAAAAGTTTAACAAAATAAAAACCAACATGGAGAGCCTAGACATTCAGTACCATAACATAAAAGTGAGCATGTCAGTTAATACAATCCATATAATAAATAAAGAACAAATTTTCAGATTATCTTAAGAAGGATGGCTCAATCAATCAAACCAACGCAGCGGGGAAATTATCTGCAAAATCAAGTTATCACCAAATTTACATTAAAATCGGTCTTTTCTTCCACGTTGATTCGAAACGAATTACGAACACTTCATTCCTTTGATGATTTGTTGATAAGAGACTTGTGGATATGAGGAATAACGCCACCACCAGCTATTGTTCCTTTGATGAGGGTGTCGAGTTCTTCGTCTCCACGGATAGCAAGCTGTAGATGCCTTGGGGTAATACGCTTCACCTTCAGATCCTTGCTTGCATTGCCGGCCAACTCCAACACCTCAGCAGTTAAATACTCGAGGATAGCAGCAGAATAAACTGCAGCTGTTGCTCCAACTCTTCCATGAGCCATCGTCCTTGACTTCAAAAGGCGATGAATACGTCCAACTGGGAACTGTATGTGAAACAAATTAAAACAATACTAACAGATTCAATTCAGACTACAAATTTTGGCATGCTTAATCTGGACAAAACATTTAAACAATTCCAAGAATCATCGAAATACAATAATTAACTGCATGCAACATCAGTCCTTCACCCCTCAACCTTCAAAACAATAGTTAATAATGATAAGACAAATGAATAAAAACTTCTTGTGCCAAAAAGAAAAAAATCATCACACATCATCCAAAAATACTAGTCACTAGCGAAACAAGATCATTGTTATAGATGAACCTGCTGCAGCCATGAAACATGTGGAATGGATGAAGAAAAAAACAGAAACCTCTGACTTACCGGATGCTGCAGCCTTTCATATCAGGCTGCCACTTTGTGAAAACAACGAATTAGTAATCCAAAATCCAGAATGTTAACCAATATGTAGCAGATAAAACACAGGTATATGCATAGCAGCACAGAACAAGTAATGCAGAACAAAATTGCAATCTTCATTTAGGCCAGGTTGAGTACATTCCTACGTAGTCAAGAGCAGATAGCATAACGTAGCGGCCAACCCCCAAAACACTATAGCAGCGTAGCGGGTAGCAGTATGACCGCTGCGTTGAAGTCTAGGGAAACATTACAAGCAATTTATACCATACACATATAGAGGCTAAAAAATAGAAAAATGCTAACACTAAAGACATATTCATTAGTCACAACTTCAAAGTTCATTGCTACTAATATATCAAATATAATATAAAGCAAAATAGAGGACTGTAAACGCAGAAACAAAAAAACAGAGCACAATAATGGGGTACTATGAGAAAGCTTTGAGAAGAAAGCTCTGTTGGTAGGGACGAGAACAGAGCAGGGACGAGTTGAAATCTCTGCTTTGAAAAGAAAGCTATGTTGGTAGGAGAAGAAGCTTGAGAACATAGCTTTCAAATAGGAGAAGTAAGGTCCCGTATGATTACTGTACGTCTATACCCTTTCTTATTTTTATACTTAAAAATAACCTAGAAAGAAAAGACAAAAAAGAGAAATTAAAAAATCCTAAAACGGTTTAAAAGTGAGGGTATTTCTGGCTTTCCATTCTTAACACTGATTATAACTACAGAGGTACATTCTTCAAACATAGATTATCAAATTTACATAAGTTAAGCCGTCACACACCTTTGTGCCTTTACTTTTTTTTCCAAAAATGAAAGAAAATGTAACAAAATTAAGAAATTGAAAATTAAGACTTATAATCAGTGTTGTCGATGGTGGTCCATAGTGGAGAGGCCAAAATCCGCTATTTTTGGCCACCATATAAACCGCCATAGCAGCCATCAATGTAAAATGGCCATGGCGGATTGTTGAAATACACACCTGAAATTGTGGTCAACAAAATTCAAAATCATGGTTAATTGTGTTTAGTGGATGATCTCATTTGTGATACCTTGTTATATTAATCATCCACTAAACATAACTAACCATGTATTTAAATTGCATTAACCATCCAAATTGTTGTAGAAATTTGTTGTCAAATTAGCACAGCTCTCTTATAACTCAGATTTTTTAATACATCAATAATTGATTTTATCTAATTAACAGTTGAAATGTTTTACTTTACTTTTAACATGAGAATTCACCGTAAAAGAATAACTCAGGTCAGGACCTAGTCTCTATGAAAAGTCCAAGGAAATAAAAAATAAAATGTCATAAAACAAGGTTAACTATAAACTAAAAGTAAGGGAAAAATGGTGGGATGAACAGAATCTTTCCAACAAAACCATAGACATCATTATATGAGAATGGAAATCGCTTTATAAACTTTCATGCTCTGAGTCTGAGGCACCAACACTTTAGTTGAAGCCAGTGTTTGGTGTTAAACACATGTCAATGTCCAAAGGTGTTAAACACATGTCAATGTCCAAAGTCAACACCACACTGACATGTGTAGTTATATTTAATTTCTTCTATTTTTCAAACAATTTTTCTAGTTACATCTCTTTTATATTCAATTACACCCAAAAATTAACCTTTTTCTCACACATCTTTTTAGCTAAGTTCATGTAAGTGAAATAAAAGTGGTGTAACTAGCAAAATTGTTTATCAAATTATTATCGGTGCCATTGTTTCGGTGTCAGTGCCGTGTCCGGTATATGTGCTTCCTTCCATGGTAAGACAACAAACAACAATACAATGCAATGTCAAAATAAAATGTACCCAAAATTCAATCATGGTAAAAAAAAATTCTCTTAACTCCATTTTCTATCTAACATTAAATAAAAAATCAGTTTCATCCATAACAAAAACATAAAATAACAAATCTAGAATTCAGGAAGGAACTAATTTACAAATGGTAAAACCCAATAAATAAAAAGGGGGAAAAAGAAAAGAAAAATGAATGCTTTAGGTATGTGGCATAAGGTAAATGCGGAGAAGAAGTGGATCTCAAACAAAAAAGTGAAAAAGTTGAAAACTTGGGAGGTTTTGATAAATAAGAAACAGAAAAAGATGAAATAAAAGGGAAAAAGAGAAAGGAAGAAGAAGAACCTGAAGACCGGCTCTGGAGGAACGAGAAGTGGGTTTCTTCTTGTCTTTGTCTTTGGCGGATGATGGGGTTTTACCGATTGTCAAACCCTTTGCGCCTTTCCCCGACATTTTTCTTCTCACTTCGATCACTTCACAGAGAGAGATGAGAGAAAGTGAAGAGAGAGAGTGAAGAGAGAGAGAGAGAGAAGGGGGTTTGGTTTGGTTTGGCTTTTCAGCTTTCGTTTCTATTGTTTCCCCCACGCCTCTTTTTTATTCTCAAATATCTTTTTTCTTTTTATTCTCAAATATTTAAATTATACTTTTTGTTAATAAAATATCTAAGTTACTCTATGAATGTATATATAGTATTTGAGGCAGATATTGTTTTTAGTGAATTTAGGAAAAAAAAATATATGATATAGTTTTTAAGAATTATTGTAAAAGTGAAATACTCCTAGTTTATTCTTAAAATATATTGTCAGATTCATTTTTTTTAATATGAATTTATTTTAAACTACTAATAAGGAGTTTCAAGACTCATATATAAGGTCAATGATAGTGCTTCAATCAATTTTATTTATTTTTAATCTTTATTTTGATTTTTTTAAGGATTAAAAATATAATATCAATTTTTTATTAAAAAAATTTAAAACGATGACTAAAAGTGAATTAAAAAATTTAGAGATTAAAAAAGTAGAGAATTTTATTATATGAACTAAAAATAAAATTTTAAAATTTTATAAGGATCAGAGATTTATTTTATCCTATTTAATTATTCAAATTTTATTTTATTTATATTAGGAGTCCAATTTTTAAAATTAGAGTAAACTTCCAAAATATTTAAAACGACTTGCTCAAATAGTAGGTTTTTTTTCCATATATCATGTATTGAAGAAAAAATTCAAAATACTTCACTTTGAAACTAATATACTAAAATGTTCTAGTTTTTTTTTTACCTCTAGGAGGTCCCAAGGCAGAGATTGCAAACTTAGAAATCGCGACAGCTCTAAACATGTTAGGTAGTGGGTTTGCATAGGATATCGTATTTTGTTGAGTTCAAATACGAGTGATTATATTATATCTCACATCAACTATATATGAATTAGTTAAATGTTGGATATATAAGATAGATGATTATATATTTAATACTTTAAGGTTTTGGGTCGAGATATGATATCAAATTCTCTTGCGATCCTAGAACTTTTGATCCGTTGTGGCTCGTGTGCCTCCGGACTCCCCAACAAGTAGTATCAAAGCTCTGATTCAGTTTAGTAGGTGAGCGGAGTGGATCCTGGTCTTTGATCCTTATATCGAAATGCTTTTGCAGTCATGACATGACGTGTGTCTCATTGGTAATAACATCAACGCAAATATATATAGAATGTGTGAGACGTACAATTGAGAAAACGAATATTTAATTTAAGTATGATTGATTATGTCTTACATCGGCTATAAATAAATTAAATATTATTTGATAATATATAAGAGATGTGACTCATATGCCTGTTGTTTTGAGATTTCAAATTGAAATGTAATATTAAAATCTCTTTTTTGAAACATTTAACTACTTGTTGTTGTTACTGCATCCAGACTCCCCCAAACATATTTTTGGGGTGCAACAAAAATATATTTGAATTTGGACAACACATTCAAAATCTCATGTAATGCCTTTGTTAATTAATGAGTGAGGAGGAATGCAAATTGCAATGCACCAACCATATGGTATAAGATATAGTAAAGAGATATTTTTGGCACAAAATCTGAAAACAAATGAAAATCTAACAAGATAGATCATAGAACCACACATGTTGAAAAACATGATTATGGTATCCGACATCATAGGGTCATATATATATCTCAAAAGCCACCCCACAAAACTCGCTCCCATTTTAATGTTGTGTTTCAAACATTTTCTAATTTTTGCATGCATGTCACCCTCTCCCTCTCTCCTTCTCTCCTTCTTGGTTTGTTGTCTCTTTCTCATTTTCTTTCCTCACTACTTCCACCCTTGTGCCTTAGAGAGAGAGAAAGAAAACACACATCCAAAACTCACCATCATCAAAATTTTGACTTAATTTTTATTCTTCCACGACACTCTAATTTTCTTCCACATTTTTCATTTTTTTCTCAAACCCCCTAACCCTCCTTCCTTCCACCATTCTCCATCATCATTTTGTTCTTCCTCTACCTCTTCAGAGTCCACCTAGGCCCACATTTCAAGTACGTCTTCAATTTCTATTTCTTTTTGTATATTATATCACGGTGGGTTTGTCAGAATAACGTGTATTTAATCTATTTGAAATTTATTTATTTATTTTTATTTATGCAAATTGAAGTAATTATGTTCATTAATTATATGCAAAGTTCGTTCATATATATATATGACTTATGCATGAAGCTTCTTCATTATGTTCCTTGACACATTTCCGTTCTCCCTTGCATTGTTTAAAGGCCTTAATAAAAAAATTACAAATATTTTTTTTTTTTATTAAAATGACAACATTATGTCATTATCTATTATTTTATACTAACCATGATTTCTTTTTCTGTTCATGCATCCAAACCTTACTTGTTTAAGTTCTTAGGCTATTAATGGGACAACATTTATGATGAATCATGCCAATGCTTAATTGTTTCATATTTTTATGTTAGTTTGTGCTGTGTAATTCATATCAACTAAATTGCTATATATGATTGATTTCATTTATTTAATTTGTGTATTACCAACCCTGATTGAGGTTAGCGAAATGGACTAGTCTTTCGCAACGCAGCGAATCACGGTTTGGATACCAATTCATATGCTCACATTTAGAGTCTGAGAACTCCTCGAATAGAATGAGCTCTGACAAAAGGACACTTGTGAATTTTTAAAAAATTGAATTTTGTGCCTTATTTCCATTATAAGTTTTTCTTAATATATGGTGATGGATTTGAATGAATAGCTCAACATTTGAATCATCTCATTATTCAAATGTTATCAACATTCTGAAATTTGTGAGTTGGATATGTACTAATAATCTCTTGCTTGATCAGCTATGGAACCATTTAGAGGAATAAGTCAAGATTTCCAAGGAAGAATGGAATGTTATAAACAAGATTGGACTAGTGCAGTCGGTTCTGGTGTTAGGTAATTCTAATATATCTTCTTGCTTTATGGTTGCATGCTCATGAAACTTACTCCGGTGTTGTTAATCAGCTGTTAGCATAGCAGAATTTGAACAAGTCGCTATCGTCCTGCATTGCATACTGTTTAGTACAAATTATTGTTAAATAGCAGCTATAGCACTGTTGCATAATGGAATTTAAACAAACTACTATATTTTTCACGATCTGCGATTAACAACATTGCTTATATTCTAATCTACGGTTTTTTGAACAATGCTAGAATATTGGCTCCAACTTTCTACATATTCTTTGCTTCTGCACTTCCTGTTATTGCTTTTGGAGAGCAACTTAATCGAGATACGGGTAAAAATGAGAAAAACCTTTCCAATAGCTTCAAATTAATCTTTATGTATTTGATGTATTTAAGGTAGCATTATCCATGTCATGTTTTTTTTGCAGATGGAAGTTTGAGCACAGTTGAAACATTAGCATCTACTGCTATTTGTGGAATTATCCATTCAATATTTGGTGGTCAACCTCTGTTGATTGTAGGAGTTGCTGAACCTACTGTTATCATGTACAGCATTCTATACAAATTTTGCACAAAAAGACCTGAATTAGGTGCCAAATTGTTTTTGGCTTGGGCTGGTTGGTATGTATGGCATTTAATTAACATTCTAATATTATATTCTGGCTTTCCCTTTAGTCCATTAATGTGTCTGAGAATCACTAATTACACACTCTATTTAAAGCAGTATGTAACCCTAAGCTTGAATAATAAAAAATTATTGCACTCGAAAACGTAGGCACAATTAGGCTGTTCTCCATGATCAAATCTTGTGTGTTCATTGTTTGTGTTTTTCGTATCTGCTTTATGTTGAACTAGGGTTGTTGTTCTAGTTAATCTATTATGTTAAAGACTAACAATCATGGTTTTAAATTGCAATCGTGGTTGCAGTTCTTGATATTGTGAAAAATTGTTGGCTGATCGATGCAATTGCAGTTGTGGTTGCAATGTCATTGCAGAGACCTTTGCGATTGAAATCGCAGTTGTAGACTGCAATTTAAAATCATGTTAATTCAACACACTTTTTAAAAGTTATATGAAAAAAATTAATTTGACTTCTAGTAATAAAGAGTTAAGATGTGATAAAAAAGTAGGTTGAAAGTGTATTTCCAATATTTCTCTTGTTCATATATATAGCTGTTGAATTGTAGTATATCCATGGCTAACTTAGTAACTTGTATGGTAATATTTTTTGCAGGGTTTGTGTATGGACATCAACGTTTTTGATTGTGCTTGCAATTTTCAATGCTTGTGTGGTTATCTCTAGGTTCACAAGGATTGCAGAGGAATTATTTGGCATGCTAATCACTGTCCTTTTCTTTCAACAGGCTATAAAGGTAAATACATAGAAGATAAAATTAATTTATATGCACCGTCACTGTAAAGATTATTTACATTGTCAATTATGATCGTCAGATCATAATTGTCAATCAATCAGCCTGTGACTTGTTGACATTGTACGAATTTTTACACGGATAGAGTATAAAAATTAAACTCATGTAGATAAATAGCTAACTCTTGCTAGCAAAATGGAAAAGAATTTTGAATTGTAAATAATTTGTTTGAACCTCACAATTGTTTTGATCCATAGGGACTCATAAGTGAGTTCAACGTACCAAAGGCTCAAAACCCCTGGTTAGATGAATATCAATTCCATTGGAGGTATACAAATGGATTACTTGCAATCATTTTCTTTTTTGGATTAATCTTCACTGCCATCAAAAGTAGAAGAGCAAGAACATGGCGATACGGAACAGGTAAATGACTCCAAAATCCAAATAACTAGTGTATCAATGTTTTAATTTGTGGTATGCAATGTCAATGTTCTTTTAGTTTATGCATTTGTCCACAATTTTTCACGATATCAACTGCAACTGCAATTTAAAACCTTGTATTGTATGATAAGACCGTACTTAAAAAAAATGTTTTTATGTTAAGCTTATGTTCTCTTGTCTGCTTTTGGCATTGAATGCAGGGTGCATAAGAGGTTTCATTGCAGATTATGGTGTTCCAATGATGGTAGTGTTATGGACTGCATTATCTTATACAGTACCAAGCAAAGTTCCCTCTGGTGTTCCTAGAAGGTTGTTTTGTCCACTTCCTTGGGAACCTGCATCTCTCTACCACTGGACAGTAGTCAAGGTATTTTTATACATTAACTAAGTTTTTTACACGGTGTTGGATCATTTTCTTAAGGGAAATATTTGTTTAGTCCCAATAAAATCATAACTCAAATCATTATTCCTTAAAATATTCGCTTGCATTTTCGGTTCCTGTAAAATGCAAAAACTATGCTTTTAGTCCTTGTTGAAGGACTAGATACACATGTTTTTATTAAATATGAAAAAAAGTGGAAGGGTAGATTTACGCAGACTTACCCCTACCGAGAGGCTATTTCCAGGAATTGAACTCGGCAACCTTACCATTTTTGTCGAGGCTTGCCTTCAATAAAATACAAGGACTAAAAAAAATTTATAATGACCTACAGTTGAACGGTCGTAATTTTTCTATATAGTAATAACATATTTTTCTTTGTAGAACTGAACCAAACCAAACTGTTTTTGATCTGAACAAGTTCATATAAATTGAGAACCAAAAGTTTTGCTCATATCATCATGTTATCTTGCACCATACTCTATTGCTCTCGGATATAACATGTTTTTGAAAATGACTCTAATTTCATGTTATGCGAGTCCCAAAATCCATCTAAAGTCATTGATTTCAAATTGTAGGATATGGTAAAGGTACCCTTGCCATATATTATTGGGGCATTTATTCCAGCTGTGATGATAGCAGGTTTATACTTTTTTGATCATAGTGTAGCTTCTAAGATGGCTCAACAGAAGGAATTCAACCTTCAAAAACCATCTTCCTACCACTATGATTTATTTCTTCTTGGAATATTGGTATGTTTATTGTGTTGTGATTTTGAGTCTTGTTTTATGTAAACTCCATGTTACAAAGTTTCCTAACATGTATATCCTTTTGATCTTTAGACTATGATTTGTGGAATTCTTGGTCTTCCTCCAGCAAATGGAGTCCTTCCTCAGTCACCTATGCATACAAAGAGTTTAGCAGTTCTTAGGAAGCAGGTAAGTATCATTTTTTTGCAATAAGACTAAGACCCTATTTGGATAAATAGCTTCATTGAACGGTTATAGCATAAACGCTTATCAAACTGTTTTCATATAAGTTATAAGTTGTTTTCATAAATTATTCTGGAGAGCTTATGGAAATATGCTGAAAACATGCCCTAAATTTGCCAGTTGATCCGAAAAAAGGTAGTGAAGAGTGCCAAGGAATGCATTAGGCAACAAGGAACCAACTCCGAATTATACGGAAAGATGCGAGCTGTGTTTATAGAAATGGATGCAGCACCTACTGTAAGTTTTTGTTAACTTGATAAAAATTTGTGTATAAGTACATGTCCAAGATTGATCAATTCTTTTCATATTTGGTATAGGTTAAAGAGTTGGAGACTTTGAAGGAGGCTGTAATGAAAACTAATGAAAAGAGTGGTACAAAGGAAAAATTTGATCCTATCAAACATATAGATGCTTATTTGCCTGTTAGAGTTAATGAGCAAAGAATGAGCAACTTATTGCAGTCTCTCCTTGTTGGTTTATCACTTTTGGCTGTCTCTGTCATCAAAATGATACCTACCTCAGTTCTTTGGGGATATTTTGCTTACATGGCAATTGATAGTCTACCAGGAAATCAATTCTGGGAAAGGTTTTTGCTTCTCTTCATCGCCCCAAAAAGGCACTACAAGTAAGCATTTTTTTTATCAGTTATTCTGGTCTTGAAGTGACAAAAACCGATTTTTTTTATGAATTGGTTTTCTAAAACTGGTTCTGGCTAAAAGTGAGTTTATCAGTTAATTTTCTCACAAAAAAGAAGTCTGTAGTCTATAAAAAGAAATGCTAAAAGAGAAGTCTAATGGAAGTGGATTCTCTAGATTCTAGAATCATGTGAAGAATCATGCAAGCGCATGTCTAAGTCATTGGATAAATATTAGACGACTATTATTTCGAGTTGCATTATAAAACTGACTTGGTAGTCGTCCAATCTTTATCCAATGGTCAAATCACTTGACTGTGTGACTTGCATGTTTCACTTGAATACATGTTATCCGAGGTCGGTCTATTACTCTAATATATCTATATTTTTATGCAGAATTTTGGAAGGCTCTCATGCTTCATTTGTGGAGTCAGTACCATTGAAGACCATATCTGCATTTACAATTTTACAATTTCTATTTTTTGCATTTTGCTATGGAGTGACATGGATACCTATTGGTGGAATATTGTTTCCTTTACCTTTCTTCCTTCTCATAACTATAAGAGAGAAATTGCTTCCAAGGTTATTCAAAGCAAATCATCTTCAAGAATTAGATGCTTCTGAGTATGAGGAAATTATTGGTGCTCCACTTGGACCACACTGTATACCACTGATTGTAAGTTTTTTTTTCATTCATTCATTTATTCAGCTAAGTATGTTTTTTATTTCAATAAAATTAACAAAATTTGATTTTACTCTCACTCCAAGTTTTATGGTTTAAATATGTATTTGCTTCGTGCAAAAGATATGGTGTTTTACTTTTAGTCCCTATAAATTTGATGTTGAAAATGTTTGATCAGGACAAAGATACACGTAATAGTAGTGACGCGGTTGATGATGGCTTAGAAGATTATTATGATGCAGAGATATTGGATGAGATGACAACTCGTAGAGGCGAATTGAAATTTAGAACAATAAACCAAAATGATCATGGTAGAAACTTCAATCGCACCTTCACTTACGGCTTCAATGAAGACAGACACTCTCAGGTTTGTCTTACAATTTCAAGGACAAATTAACTGTGACATTCACTTTGAATATGGAAATATATATATGTAATGTAATATGTATTTTATGTTTTTTTCTTTGGATGATGACTTTATGTTAGCTAAATATGGCTTGGACTTTGACAGGTTCACCCTGAAGAATCTAGCCGGATATGATGAATTAGCCTCTCTGCATTAGCCATTTGTTAGAATGTAGAAAAGTGTTTGATATATGAGTAAAGATCAATCCTCTTCAATGTCATGCTCAAGATTCTTTTAACGTCAATAGGGTTGGATACGATCGATGTTGTGTGGACGAAGAAGAAGAGATTTGATATGAGGAAAAGAAGAAATCATTTAAATTTTGAAGTAATAGGCTTCAATATTACTAGGAAAGTTGCATTCAAACTTGATTCATCAAGGATCATTTTCCTTCATTAGGTGGCTAGAAAGTTCACAAGAAAAAAGAATGAGAATGGGTGGAGCAGAGATTAATATGATATGGATTTAATTTATATACACTTTCGATGTAAAGGGTTTTTACAATGCATGACAATTAAACTCGATATAATATATGAGAAAGAAAAGGAGAAGGAAGAGCAAGGGAATGAGAAAATCCAAAATTACTAAACTTGCTTTCAAGGTGAAATATAGATAAAACCTTAGAGCATTCTCTCTTATTTTATCATTGTTAGAATTTGTAAGAACAAATATTTATTTAGTCAGTATTTAGATCAAGTATTATACCAGCCGTAGTACTATGCTTCATGATTTTGTTCATATATAACATTTAACATGGTGCAATAGTACTAGTACAATTACAATTTGGACTAACTTCTAGTCTAGAAATAGTTTTTTAACTGAGATGAAATTCAGTTTATAGGTTTTAAAATACCTTGTACATTTAATTTAATGAGAATTAAATGAAAAAAAAAATGTTGAAATGTAAAAGTTTGTTTCAATTCATCCAAGACCTGAAAATTTAACAAAAAAAGTTTAATTTAAAACACGATAGAAAATCCTCTTTATGCAGACTCTTTTTATGAAGTGCAACTAATATTCATTACTTTCATATTGCTGAATTACACATAACTACTTTTTCCTAGTGAACTGAAAGATTAAGACAAAAAAAACTAATGGAAACAAAATCTCCATTGCAATTAGGATTCAGCTTAATGAGGAAATATAATAATAATCATTGCAATGTTGAAAATTTGTTGATTTGCAACCATATTAAAACAAAAGAATAACAAGGACAACATTAGCAATACATGCTAGGCATATCAGCAACTATTGGAAACAGAGTAAGAGTTGTGGATTCCATGACTTAATGAGCCCTTTCTTGAAAAACACTCCAAAGCTAAAGAGAACAAATATAGCATAAAAGGGAAAAACACTTCTCCAAGAATCAAAGGAAGATTGTAAAACAACCATTTCATCTTTGTAACACCTATATGTTATTCCCAATTTTTTAGAAATTCATAAATGTAAATGTATTGTAGATTTAGAGTTGAAATTGTGGTAGCTCAACTATTTGAAAAAAAGGGAATATCTTGTTTTAGTGAAGAGAAAGTGTATGTATACATAAATATTTCGGAGTCATATCAATTTACTTTTGAAATTTACTTTTGAATAAAACTCACATTTATACTAGAGGCAATCATTTTATTCGGAACTAAAGAACAACAATGGTAAAATTTATTTCCAAAAATTTATTATCGAACCATGTACTTTCACCGAGAGCGTACGTTTACGCATTTTCTCCACTTATTGACCTACATACTTCTATCAAGCCAACTCATCAAATTAATGTTTTTTTTTATCATTAAATGTAAATAATTGTTGTGTATTCTATTTTTTATTTAGGTAAAAGGGTGTTTGTGTAGGCAAAAATAAACCAATGTTCACTCTATTTAGTAGGCAAAATCAATGTTAATTGAAGAAATTTTCAAGCCATTATATGAGGGATCAAAAGCATTATGATTGAACCAAATAATTGATAAATATATATCTCTTATCTTCTCATCTATATTTTTGTATATTGGTGTATAATTTTTGTGTACAATCCTAATTAATAAATTTACAAAAGGGTATATAGGAGCCAATTCAATTAGTTTCAATGGTTAGTCTAATGCAAGAATAAGATGATCACCCTCTCTTATCAAGCTTATGTCTTCAACTTCAGCTCCATCTTCAGTCAAAATTTTAGTGGGAGAAAAGTCAAACTTTTGAGCACCAACATGTAGCAACTCTTGAAGAGATTTTGGTAGAAATACAAGTTTCTTAGCATGTTCATCTTTTCCTTGACAACTAAGCATTACTCTAATTGGTAATTCACTCACACTTGGTGATGCGGTGAAACTGCTTTGAGATGTAGGGGAATCAATTTTATCTGAAAAAATAAACAAAATAATAAATCATTCACTTTTCTTAAATCAATTATAGATTAAATCCATTGTTGAATTACAAATTACTAACATATCTACAAAATATTAGAGAAATTCAAAATTAGTTAATACATTTTTGGGACATATCTAAATTAATGTCATACAAAATTAGTTAATACAAACTTATTATGAAAGATAAGAAAATTTGATATTTTTAAATTTTACAAGATTTGACACAAATAATCAAAGTAATGAATAATACTAACTCCTACCTCTATCCCTATATTGTCCTTGTAACATGCAGTGGGAGTGAATGAACCGTTGACTTAGTCCCTAGGTCTCGGGTTTGACTCACACGGAAGATAAAAACTCGCTAATTTGCATTGGACAAAAAGGAAGCGAGAAGATCATAAATAACAGTGTTGGTCAGAGGGGTCGGACTTTTACAAAAGGTAGTACTATACTCATACAACCTGACACACATTCTAACAGAGTATCTAATTTCTTATATCTTAAGCTTTTATTGGATTTGAATTTATGCAATATAGAATATTTTTATCGTTTCATGTTTTTCTTAAATCATTTGAAAATAATCCATATAAGCTACTAAAATCATCAATTTATTTAAATTTTGAACTTGGAAGATAAAACAAAATATATTTACCTCTAGTAGCAGCTGACAACATTCCAAACAATGAATTATTAAAAGGGTTACTCTTTCTTCTCTTATGATTACCCAACCATGTCAACTCTTGATTAGGTGGCAAGTTACCACTACCTTGAGGCATAGCTACCATAGCAGGTTCACTTTGACATTTTCCAATAAACCCCCCTCCATTATTATTATTATTTGGCATTGGAGGAATAACATATGGCAAATTATCCTCATTTCCAAGTTTTTGAAAAATATTTTGTATCTCTTCATGACATTGATGTTCTGCATAAGCTCTTGGAGTCCAACCAAAATCATCTTGTTTATCAATATCAGCACCTTGTTCTAAAAGGAACTTAACCATTTCAACATTTCCATCACAAACAGCAGCATGAAGTGCTGTGGTTCCATTATTTGTGGACTTATTCACATCACCACCACATTCAACAATACTTTTGAGTAATTTTATTTCATTTTTCTCAACAGCATAGCATGCAAAACGACCTACATCAGCTGATGATATGTCTCCACCATTGTCCATAAGTAGTTTTGTTACTTCTTCATGCTTACCCTTAATTGATTCCCATAGTGGTATATTTCCATTTGAATCTGTTAAAAAATGTATAAGAATAATTATTAGAGACTATACAACATTACTAGTCCAATTCTTTTATGAAAAGAAGTTACTACTAATTAATAACACCAAAGGATATGCTTGATAAAATAAAAATTCAACACTAATAATTCATCCTAATAACCAATTTATTATTGTTTGTTTCAGGACCATTGTTGTCGGCCATGGATCGCAGAATATAGCGGCTTGTTAAATTTTTGATATAATACAGTGTTATAGCTGCTATTTGACAATATTTTGTACTAAATAATGTATTGCTGAACAATGGGGATTTGTTCAAATTAGGGCAAGTTTTATAAATAGGAAGTATTACGATTTAGTAATTTATATTTGGAAATGGAAACTTTTAAAATTTGTCAAGTAACTTTCCAATGCTAAATGTCTTACACTCACTTCTTTATGTGTGTTCATGTTTGAAAAGTAGTGATAAATAACATCATTTATAACACTACATGTTTTTACTTTCTAACAATGACTGAAGTTACCTAAACCTCAAACTATACCTTGAATGTTGGGATCAGCACCAAATTCAAGAAGCAAAACCACACAATGATCATTTCCTTTAGAAGCTGCAATATGCTACAACATGTGAAAGTAGAGTCTGTAAATGTCTAGCATATAGTATGTAGAAAACTATATATGTTCACATTAGAGTAAATAAAATTCTAACCAATGGTGTCTTTCCACTTTTACTATCTATTTCATTTGGATCTGAACCCTTCTTCAGCAATTGATGCAACAATATATCATCACCTTTGGCAGCTGCAAATATTAAACTTATAGGCAAATCCATTTTGCCTTTAGCCAACATTGTCTCTATGTCAGTCAATACTCCTATCATCATTGGATCATTTGATTTTTGCAAATGCTACAAAACAACAAAGTATAAAACATGTCATAGATAATATAATCCTCCGTATAAAACAAATGATTCATTAGCCATTTAAAGCATATCAATCATTTCTAGAAAAATACAACTTAAAAAAGTTGAAAAATCTCAAATATGTTATATACCTGAAGAAAATTGTTCATGATTATTGTTCCATCTCCAACATTGTTATGAATAAGGTTTAGAAATGTTGTTCGACTCAAACGCAAAGTCTGGCATAATCGCTTGGTACGAACTGTAAAAAGTTGTGGCCTATAACATAACACTCCTATTTCTCCAAAAACTTTTTCTGCCTTTGTTTCATCAACAATCTGATATAATTGAAAACATGTTTTGTTAGTCATGGAAATGATTTTTTTTTTCAAGATGTTCAATCTCATGATATCAAATAAAGGAATGCAGATGTAACTTGCCCTGTCTACTCCATCCTTGTGAAAGATAACATCCTGTTGGTAACAAGAAATCAAAGTTAAAGTTTTTCATAATGGAGATGAAATTTGAGAAACTACTTCATATATACTTAAAATTTGTTAAGTTACATTATCATTCTCTTTGGTTTCAATTGCAATATTGTTACTCTCCTTGGTTTTTGTTTGTTTACTCTTGTGTCAATTGAGAATTCTAGAACAGGATAGCGTAAAGGAGGGCATTCGAATCCTAGTTGCCTTTTATAATCGCTATTACACAGCTTGCAATTTGTCTTCGGTTACTAAAATCATTTGAACTATCTAGTTTATTTTCTAAGTACATCAACTTTGTTGCACAGATAAATTTAAATACAATCTGTGTAGACAATCTTCTTATCACTTTATTACAAATAAATGAAAATAAAGAGAGGGATATAATATCTTACAGCAGCTCCAACAACCAATATATAAAAATCTGTTGGTGTTTCATTCTGCAAGATCACATCTTCTTTTGGAGGAAAATACTCAGCCTTAACCTCTGTCACCTTCAAATTTTGATATTTCAAACATAGGCAGATAAAATAATTCATTCATTCAAAACATTAAGAATAACAAGAAAGCAAACATGCAAAAAATTAATTTTTGAGCTTTACTTAGTTAGAGACATTGCATATACATAGCAGATAGAATAATATTTTACCAGTTGAAATAGTAGGTCATCCGACACACCACGAAACAAGTACACTTTTTTGATAAGTTCGAAGAATCGATAGTGCGCAATGCTTGACTGAATGGCTTTCGGAAGCGAATCAAGTATCTCTTGTTGCTCCAATCCTTCTAAATTTGTTATGTACTTCATATGAAAATGAGCAAATATCTGTTCTTGCAAACGAACCGGTAACTGATTCCTTTGAGCGAAATTTGATGCAGCTTGGACAGTATCTCGCTAATTCGCCAAAAAAACAAAACAGATTCAAAATTGAAATTAGTGATCCTCTTAGATAAATTAAAGATCAGAACTAGTACTTTATAGAACATCATGATATTAATTCAGAATGTGGTAACTTAATTAAGTGCATGATATAATATATACTTACATATCTCTTAGTTCTATCTGTCCAATGAACAACCAAATTGGTCATGTTTCCTATAAGATATGCAGTGAGTCCAAAATTGAATAGCATATAGAAAATGTCAAATATCATTTCACCAACATTTATAGGATGCAAATCTCCATAACCAACTGATGAAAGAGTCACTATGGCCCAATAAACTGATGTTACATAACCATCCCACAAACTTAGGTTGTCACCATTTGAGACAAGTGAAAGCCATGTAACTTTTTTATGGCCAGGTCCTTTAGCAAGAAAATAGAAAAAGCAAGCAGCAACATGCACCGAAAATAGTGTTACCTACACAAAAAGGCATCACACTTTATCTCATAAGATAGATTTTTTTTCTTTCTGAGTTATGATAATCGCCAACGAAATAGTTGGTTAACGCAGTTCAAATATATGGTTAATTACGTTTAGTAGATGGCTGATAGATATAACATCTGTCATAAGTCATTAATCAAATATATGATTAACCATGAATTTGAATGTAATTAACCACGATTTTCAGGTGTTCAATTACATGTGATTTAAACACCTGGGAGTCTTGGTTAATCAATCACATTTAGATTCGTGGTTAATCATGTTTTGTAGATAGTTAATAAGTTTCGACATCTGTTATATCCATTAACCATCTACTAAATGTAATTAAACATGTATTTGAAATTTTGAATTGTGTTAACTAACTAATTTAGTGTCGAATTTTTTTAACCTTATAAGTCATAACTATGCAAAAACAATAAATGTATAAATAGAAAGTACTTACACATATAAGCTTTAAACATCGCACCCAAAAGTAGTTATATTCCCTATCCTTTTCTAACCTGACACAAGTAACAAAGAAGGAAAATAAGTAAATTAATCAAAACATTAGCCTAACTCAATTCTACTTAAACAAATTTAACATGATCCCTTTAGTAGGAAAACAAAAGTGCAGCCACTATTGAGAATAAGTAAATTTATGCAGAAAAGTTACAATTGATCTTAAAAAAATTGACAGCACGTGTGAATGCACGGATATTTTGCTAGTTACCTTGAAAACATAGCACTAGCTTTACGAAGGCGCCAAAGGCGAAGAATAGTGAAGTAACCATATGTCTTGAGTGGAGGTGGCAATATAGCATGAATAAACTCATAAGGAATGACAGAGATCATATCAAACAGGAACCAGGAATACAAATATCTGGTAGCAATTTTTCTCGGCTCGTCGACGAGTAGGCAACTTGATTTGTCAATGTAGGCAACAAAGAAGGTTATAATAATGTCAATCATAAAAAATGCATTCACAATGTTGTCTGATATAGCAAGTGGACCCCTTGATTCATCAAGAAACCCAAATTCAAAAGGACACACCCATGCTGTGTAGAAAACCCATATCATCAAAAAGTTGCACCATTTTCTGCAATATCAATTATCACATATCATAAATTCTATACTTACTATATATCATTATTTACCATAACCTAAATTACTGTCGCATTTACGTTATAGTCGCATCGTGATCTTTGATATATTATAGAAAATTACCGTCAAATAAAGCTGATGCAGTTATAATTATGATCACAATGTGGTTGCGTATATATCAAAAAACACCAATTTTTTAAAACCTTGATCATAATCTTAATTTGATATCATTTATGACATAAAGTTAAATGTAAAAACAATAGAATTTAGAAATGTGATATTATTATTATTACTACGGAGTGTTGAATAAATCTTACCGATACGTACGGTTGGTTGGGGAGATGATCCAACCGCGAAGATGTTTCCGGCTGCCACCGATGGAGTTGGTGGCGCCGAGGGATGGAAGAATGATTCCGGTGAGACTATATTGGCTGGTACCACCCTCTTCTTTGTTTTGATTTTCGTTGTCATTGTCATTGTCATTGTGACGACCACGAGACATTAAACCAAACATCTTCATGATCTTCGTCGTTAAAGGGATCAAGGGGAGACACTACATGCATTCATGTGTTATTTCTCAACTCCTAATTTGTTCATGTTTTTTTTTTATATTGGGTGACATATTGGTAATAATAATGTTAACCAATGCAATTTAAAACAATTGTTTTTATTTTTGTATAAAAATATATATATGTGCTAATTAATAAATGTAGATAATTTGTTGTTTGGGATTATGCAACTAGCTAGAATCGAAAAAACCAGTATTGTGTTTTGATGAATTGAAAGGATGTTTGTGTTTGATGAATTCGAAGGATGTTTGTGTTTGTCTTTTTTGTGTTTTTGTTACTATTTTTAGTGATGGTTCTAGTCAATGCGTGTGATATTTAAATTTAAACTGCATGCTTCTTTGCTGGGGCTCTTGCCATTTGGTATTTTGTACTCTCTCCCAATGACTCAATTGGGTCACGATCATTCACACCACAACAATTTACTATCTAATATATCAATAAAATCATTTGTTTATTCCATTTTTACCTACACAATTTTGTATAAATGTCTCTAGATATTAATTATTTTTCTCAAAAATAACAAAATAATTATCTATTTATTTCTTATTTTGCTTAACAATTTTGTATACATAAACCTCAAATTTCCACTAAGAGATGTGTTTATATTTGGAGTAAACTCAAATGAAATGAATGTAATTCAAATTTCAGTTGAGAGTTTTTTTTTCAATTAATAATCAATTTTATTTGGTGAACGAAATGATTCTCTTTATTTGTACATACATGGTGAACGCCAATCAAATATTGATTAAGAGATGTGTTTTACATTTGATTTTGACAATGCCTTGAACAAAATCATCTTTGAAAGAAAGAACCACTAGAAGAAGAAAAAAAATTGATACATACAGATAATTTATAACAAAAGTGTGTGAATGAGTACCTGGATTACAAACCTATAAGACCTAGTTCAACAAATATCGATATTGCTAGATTAGATATCGAATGCTTGTTTGTTTGAGCTTAAATAAAAATAATTTTTAGTTTAAAATATTTAAAGATTATTTTATAGAGATTTGTGTAAAAATAATTTTTTTATTTCTATTTGTTTACTATCATAAAAATGATTTTGTTTTTAAATGATTTTTAATCTGTTTGTATACAATTTTATAAAAGTAATTTTTTAAACTACAAAATTATCATAAAGGACATGATTTTTATAATACATTAATCTCTCTCTTTCTCTAAGTCATATATTTCTACGTCTCCGTATTATCTACTACCCTTCCCTCTTGCTCTACATCAATACATATGTCTTATTTTAGTAAACTAATTTTTAAAATATTATTCAATAGAATCAATGTTTTATACAATTAAATTAAAATAAGAATACAAAAGTATTATTATTATAATATAAATAAATAGAAGACAAATGAATAGAAAAAAATATTAATTGATTGACATTGACTTGCACTTTGAGACTGTTTTGAATTGTTATATATTAAAGAGACAAAGAAACTAAAAAAATTAAAATTTAATTCGAATACTTTTACATTCAATTATTTCATATGAAAATTATTGTTTTGTCTTAATTTTTAAACTCTACTTAAGTATTTAAGTGTTTTGTCTTATTTCAATTTGGCATGTATCATATAAATTCATTATTCTTCGTTCTTCATTTTTTAAGTATGAGTATGAGAGAAAAAAATACGACTCTTAAAGTCATATATGTCATATAATAAATATTATATCTAACTATAACAGAACAATTGAAATATTTTAAATTAGACGCTTCAAAATTTATAACTTTAATCCATTTCTTATACACATTTTAAAATTGATTAATGTACAGTACTCGTAAAAAACAATAAATAAACACACAAAAGAAAAAAAAATCGTATCAACATATGAATATAAATGATGTAAAAATAAAATAATTCAAATAAAAGGGCGTAGAAACAATAAAAAAATGATTGGTGAAAAAGAAAAACCTATACTAGAGTATAGAGAAATTCCAGTAAAAATTAATAGAGAATAATTTTAAATTTTTCAAAACGGATAAAAATAGTTACATCATTTTCTGTTAGTCAGTTAAGTTCCTTTTAATTTAAAAAAATAAATTTTTTCATGAAAAAATAAGAAGCACCCACAAACTAATGTGACTTACTTTTTTTTATCTAAGCATTCAATTAATCATTTTGTAAAAAAAAAGTATTTAAATGAATTAATTTTATTTAAAAGAAATTGGTGGGTTAAACGACAAGTCGTTCAAAGGGATGCGGCAATCCCACAAACAAAATTAGTCGTCATAGACCGAGAGAACTTAGGGTGAAACGAAAAATAAAAAAAGCACACATAAATCATTCCTCTCTTCCACCTCGATTATTCCAGAAACTGCAAAAGAACGAGCGAGAGAGAACAATGGCGTCGTTGCTTCAAGCGATTGTAGATCCAAAGAAGAACTGGTTCGCTGCTCAACACATGAAAGCCGTTTCCAATCGCCTTCGCAAATACGGTTAGTTCATTTCTTTCGATCTTTGAAACCCTAATTTAATTGCGGAACTCGTTTTCGATTTTTACTTATTTGTAAAATTGTATTATGTTTTTTAAATTAGGTCTCCGATACGACGATCTATACGATCCGTTATACGATGTGGATATTAAGGAGGCTTTGAATCGGCTTCCCAAAGAGGTTGTGGATGCACGCCACGCGCGTCTTAAGCGTGCTATTGACCTTTCCTTGAAGCACGAGTATCTCCCTGAGGATCTTCAGGTTAGTTAGGTTTTTTATTTTATTTTCGTTGCTGTTGTAAAATTTCAATTATAATTTACAAGCAAGATGGAGTTGAATACTCTGTGTTAAGTTTTGATAAATTTATTTAAAATCCTTGTGGATGTGTTTATATTGATTGATAGAAATGGATGAAATAAAGTTGAATCAAATAACGATTCTGGTTTCGTATTGTTAGATTGTTTAAATTGGGATTGAAAATTACAGAATGTTCTCTGGTGGAATGCATCTCTTTTTATCTAAGGTGTTATATTGTTTAGAATTGTGGTTAAATGGACTGACGCCGTCTCAATTGTAGTTGAAAAATTGATGGAGCTATCCTGGACATTTTTTAACTTCAAACTCAGTTATATCATTAAAAATCTTGATTCAAATTTGCCCAATTCGAAGGTGTAAGATGTAATTTGTTTATTATTTTGCTGCATTTTATTGTAAATTATCCAAACAGTAGATGAGGATTTATTCTAATTCATTCTGGATATCCAGACAATTCAAACTTTACAGAATGTCCAGTGAACTCTCGTGTTTTTTCTTTATTATACTTTGATTTGATTTTTTCGAATTGTCTATGTGAAAATATCAAAGAAGATCTAATGCTCTTGTTTGATATTTGCTTTTGTGAAGAGTCTTTGATTATTCTAACCATAAACGTCAAATTTTGAGCACTCGAATTTTCTGTTTTTGATTTTTTTTACAGGCAATGCAAACACCGTTCAGGAGCTACCTTCAGGAGATGCTGACCTATGTAAGTGCTTTCATAATATAAGTAACTAATTATGTGGTGGTGGTGTGTGTGTTTTATTATAATATATTTCATGGAAGTTGATTTCGTACTTACCAATTGTCCATTTTTTTGGGTAACCCTTTTTTAGGACTAAACTTGACAATGTGAATTGATGTTAGTTCCTTTACTTACACTAGTAGACTACAGTTAGTTAATGTCTTGACTTTCTTCTACTCCCTTGAACACAATCCTAACCTCAAAATGCTTTGCTGAGATTGCTAAAACTCTTGTTGTCAATGAAATCATTTAGTAAAATAGTAGTATGATTGATGAGTTTCTTTTTGTTTTCTGTTTATTTAAGAAACATCAAATCTTTTATGTTTCAAATTTCAATTCGTTTTTGCAGCTCCTTTTTGTTAGCAGTGTTGTCAAATATAATTTATGCTGTCATTGGTTCCTATACAAAATCTTGAAAATATGAAACAAATGAAAAACAAGGCAATTTGTTATTCAATTGGCCACAGACAGTAATGTAGATGGGAGTAGTGAGTACACAAGGTAAATGATCCATGGGTCTCACATACATCCCTTCACATGTAAACGGAGTAAAATGGTAAATCATCAACAACAAAAAATCTTCAAATTTCGCCCCGAGTCTTGAAGCTTGACATCTGTTTCCATCCCTTGCCATCTATCTATCTATCCTTGATCAAAAGGTGTTTTTTCGATGTTCGTAGTTTGAGAGTCCCATAGAAAGACCACTCCTAGTTGAAAACCCTTGGTCATTGCTTCCAAATGATCACACTCTCACAGGATCAGGATCATGGCTCTTTATTTAACATGTTAACGAATAGGGTATTTTTGTCATTTATATATAATATACATCCTCTCCTTTTCTACTCAACTAAATGAAAGACGAGAAAATTTAAACTTTTCTTTCTTTCCCTATTTCTTCATCCAGACAAATAAAAAATCACCTCATTTTTTCTTCTCTCCATTTTCCCTCATTGTTTTTTCTTCCATTTTCATCTGTCATTCAGAGGAAATGTAAGAAGCAATATGCCAAAGAATTTAGCTTTAGTTTGAAGTATTATAAAATCAGTCTGTTGCTGCTGATCCTTCCAGCTTGTCAGGTTTTATTTTTTATTGCAAGAGTTGATTACTTTCAAAAATTGAAAGCACATAAGAATTTCTCACTTTTGATTGTTTTGAGTGGTGTAAGACTTGCAAGAATTTTATGTACATGTAGCAAAAAGTGTTCATTTTGAAAAAATCAATAGCTAGAAGTGATACTAAATGCTTTCCAACTCACAATTTTCAGGTGAAGAGGGAAAAAGCAGAGCGTGAAGCATTGGGAGCTTTGCCCCTATATCAACGAACCTTCCCATAAGTGCTTTAAGTATTACATGAAGCTATTTTGATTGGAATTGGATGCTGATTTGTATAATGCTGTGGTAGAATGTTTTCGTTGAAGTAGAAATCTTCGACAGCTTTGATGAAACCTTATATGGATCACATTTTATTAATGCTATAAACTTACCTCGAGCATTTTCTAATAAATGGCAACAAAAAACTGATTTGCCTTTATAATTTATGACTCGCATATTCTTTTAAACTGATTTGCCTATGGCTCTCAGATTCTTTTGGCCCGTCTTTATTCAAATCAACGCTTGTTTGTAGACTTAGTTGTATTTTTCTTTCACAGACCTCGATGTCAGACTTACCTTACATTAGATGGAGCTATATTTCTTGAGAAAGCTTGAAATTTTTTCTTAAAATTAATACACTCAAATTTTTTTTATTATTAATTTACTTTTAAAACCAAACTACTTTCTTAAAAATTTATTTTTTCTTACTATTTAACTATATATATATATATATATTAAATCCCTGATTCTTGACTTTTGTGCAAGTATATTATGCTGTGTGATGTTCTTCAATTAGAGTCGGAAATGTGGAGTATTTATTTATAAACAGTATACTACAAAACACTCCATTCCGAATAACCAAATTCTAATATAAAAGCAGCTCACACAGCACCTAAAAAATAAACCTAGGAGTATTCAACTGTTGAAAGTCAAAATTTATTTATTTTTAATATAAAATTTTTACTTTTATATTTTTAATCCGTGTCTTAAAGGACATTCGATGGTATGACCTAATATAACTGGTTGTGATCAATTGCTGTTGTCTTAAGAATCTTATAAAATCTAACGTGGTTGGTTCCCTGAAAATGTTGCCATTGTACTTTGGAAAATTTTATCCTATACCTCCATTGTTATATTTATACTCCCGCAATTTTTTAAAATACTAACTTATCTTTGAATTTTCTTTTTTATTGTTTTGTCCAAAGATTTCCGAAACAGTCTATTTAAATTTTTCGGAAAACTCAATCTATATTATATGGTACTGTACCATATTGAAAAAAAAAAGAGTTTTTCGGTAAAGGTTTCTTAATTTCTTGAAAAAAGATTATTTTTAAATTTTCAAACATTTTAGGATTTCAAGTTTTCCGGAATAAATTATATGTCGAAAAATTTGTAAATGTTTTTCAGTATAGACCATCTTTATTTTAAAAAAAATATATTTTAAAATTTTTAAAAAATTTGAGAGTTTTAAGTTTTTTGGTCGGTGTACCAAAAAACTTGAAAAACGTTTTTTGGTACAAACTTTGTTTTTAAACAAAATTATTTTAAACTTTTTAGAAAATTTGGGGTTTCAAGTTTTTAATAACAAATTGTGTAGCGGAACATTTGTGGAAATATTTCGCGGTACGGAAATTTTTTGTTTTTGAAAAAAACATTGTTTTTAAATGTTTGACAAATTTTGGAGTTTCAAGTTCTCCGAAATTGTGTACCGGAAAATTTGAAAAAAAATTCCGGGACACAATATTTTATTAAAAAAAATGAATTTTAAATTTTCGTAAATTTGGAATTTTAAGTTTTCTGCATTAAAAATTATGTACCAGAAAATTTAAAAAAAGTCTTCAGAAGAAAAAAGTTAACACTTACTTGTATACTAAAAAATTAAAATGATATTATGAGTGAAAATGAAAGCTTTTAAGATTTATATAAAGATAAAAATATCATTTCATAATATTTGTGAGGTAGGAATATAAAAGGTAACATTTTACGCATTTTGATATGCATGTCAAGATGGAACAAAAGCATAGAGCTCCATCTGACTAAAGCGAGCCGTCTCATTACCAAAAAAAAAAAAGAAATACTATTTGATCTTCATTGGGAGTTTGGAGGTGAGGGGATAATTTTGGGTGAAAGGAATAGAGGAAAGTGTTTTTACGTTATTTGATATGAGTGACTTTGTAAAAAAAGAAATTATGATTAATATGTTTAATTTTTTTAATATTAAAACAAAATATAGAATTTGAAGAATTTATTTAAGAATTCCACAATCTATCTCAACATATCATTTTGTTTTCTTATAGGCTAAATATCAGCCGTGGTCCCTTAACTTAATTTCAGTTAACGATTTGGTCCTTTATTATTTTTTTCCCGATTTAGTCTTTTATGTTTATAAATAATTTCAGTGTTATCCTTTAAGTGGGATTTTGTTAAAAAAAAGTTAAAAAAATTCATCATCTGTGTTCAGAAAAAGTTATCATTTATGTTTTGAAAATATTTCAGAAAAATATTCAAAGTTTGTTCTAAGTTTGGTAGTAGGATTGATTCGTTAAAATTGAAGCTATGAGTATTTATACTCCATAGACATCACTTCAGATCAGTGACAATCGTTCCTAGAGGTTTGATGAACATATGCAATGATCTATATGAGGGATTTTTTAACTTTTTCTTAACGAAATTCCACTTAAAGGGTAACGCTGAAAGTATTTAAAAACATAAAAGGACCAAATCAAAAAAAATAAAAAATAAAAAAAATAAAGGACTAAATCGTTAACTGAAATTAAGTTAAGGGACCACGGGTGGTATTTAGCCTTTCTTATATTATGAGATTTTATGCTATAAAGAAAAATAAACTCTCCAAATCTCTATTTTCAAAGCTCTTGCTTTCATTTATTCATTTATGTTTTTAAAAGTGTGTCTCTCTTAAATTCTCAAAGATATAAAATAGATATTTGGTAAAAGGTTTATCGTGAGAATCATTTTTTTTTAAAGTTCTCGTTACATGAAATAATCATATTCGAATCGAGGTGTGTCAGACATTGAATGTAGTACCTCTCTTAACACAAATTCAAATCTAAATTTATTACGATGTGAAAGTCTAATACTTTTGATTAAACTTAAGCTCTTTTAACCATAAGATTCATTTCTATTGTTAATACTTTTGATTATCTCAATTGAAGTGTGTGAACCTTAAAAAGGGAAAGTGAGAAAGATAAGTGGATTACTACTCTTAGGTAAAGATGTCACACAAAGAAAGTAACAAACAAAAAGAAAAAATGAAACATGCTAAAGAGTCCCATATTTAATGAGCTTTGGTATAAAGTTTTTATAAGTGAATATATTTTTCAGTCAACAAGTGGTT
>JBBPBP010000001.1:63443944-63479387 GCA_037974735.1 Cicer chorassanicum
CTGTTATTATATTATTTTGAAATCCAACAAACAATTTATCCTTTTTATAATGTTGATCTTATATATCAAACATAAATCAACTAACTTGTGTGAATAAACGAATATCTTAAATTTCAACTATTCAAAATAATTTAAATAGATCTATGAACTAAACAAAATTGTAATTGGATCATTGAATTAGTCAATAGTTTCTAATTAAGTACCAAAATTTTAAAAAAAATTAGCTGATTTTATAAACTTTTAAATAATTGTAATTAAGTCTCTGAATTTTTATTCAATTATAAAAAAATAATTAAAGTTTAAAGACCTAAATACAAAGATTTTTAGTTCATAAACCTAATTGTATGTTCTTCACAAATTCAAAGCCTTAATTATAAAGAAAAAAATCCATTTATTTAAAAATCTTCGTACAATACAAAAGATAACTAAACCATTAATTCGAATTTTCAATCAATTGTATATATATATAAACCGTAATAATTCGTCGTGATTCTATCAATCTCAAGTATAAATATTATATTTATCAAAATTATGGTAAAAGCAAGATTTGCTACGCAAAGATCATCCTAGCACTTGCATTTGCTCCTTGAGAACATGAAAGTGAGGATGAAAGCACAACCACTTTCAAATGTGAAAACGTCGACTCGTTTGTTATGAAGAACATACACCAAAAAAACCATAAAAACAAAACCAAGATGTCCTCTAATTATAGGGAGGTGTCCTTGAAGCAGTGGCTATACAGTCCACCTTGTTCCTTTTTGCGGCTTCTTTCCCAACCCCACTTTTCCTACCTTCCTCGTGATATGTTTGTTCCTTTCGTACTATTTTAACATGCAAATGTTTCGTCTTCAATGTACATTTAATGATTTCATCGGTAAGTATCTTTGTTCTTCCATTGGTTGGCATTTCCTTCACTCTTTACTTTGCTGCATAATTCAATTTAACTTCTATACCTATTCATTATAAACTTAAAATACACCATTTAGCTTATTGTTTAATAGATTAAATATTTCTACAAAATTATGATATTTTAAGTATGGTCTCTAAAAAAAATTATTTATTTTTAGTTTAATTTTATAGAGACGAAAAGTATCAGCTTTGTAAAAAAAAATTAAAATAGAAAGTAAAGTGAATAATTATTTAAAAAAAAACTAAAAAGTTGACTTCTTTTTATAGGAATTAAAAACTTATTCAATCATTGTTTAATAGTGACATTTTTTTAGCTAAACCCATTTAGTCGGTTGTTTAAGCTAATTTGACTTGAGAAATTTCTCATCTATATAAATGCTTTGAGGTCTTTCAAAAATCTGAAATATATTTATCAGAAAGACATTTCTGGACAATATTTTACAGAAAACACACTTGTGGTATGTATGAATTTAACATCCAGCTTCTTCTTTTCTTCCTCGCTTAGTTTTTTCTCACCTAACACTCCCAAAACCCGAAAATCAATCTTAAAATCTTACTTAGAAATTTGGTTTCCACCAAAATCGCTTTCAAAGCATCAAATTTCACATTTACTAGTTCTAATCAAGAGGTAAGGGTTGATTTCCCCTCATTCCCATTTTCAATTCGCGTTTTTTTCTTGGTGTTGGAGGTCTACCAAAAGGATCCTTCTGGTAGGTCAGTTTCTATTTTTTGTTGTATGTTTAGGTTTAGAGTTTGGCATTAGTTAGGTTTAAGTGTTTTAGTTTTCATTTGTTTGTTTTAGTGACGAAGAGATCAAGACGTTACTCGATTTAGATTTGGCAGGTCAACACAACACAAATTTGTTCGTAGAGAGTGTGAGGTGAAACGAGGTCAAGACATAGGTCAAAGTTCTCAGTCACAACCACTGAAAGAAAATGTGTCGGTTGAAATGCCACCACCAGTTGAAATTATTTTTCAATTTTGTGGTGCTCTAAATGCATCAACCACATAAGAAAGATAATGTCTCAATAAACGTTCCAAATGAACACTAGTTTTTGACGTATAACAAGTCATTAGTTTGTCAGATATTGGTCACATGAGCTACAACAATATTGATCGCGACATATAGTTATCAATAGTTATCATTTGTAAAGAGGTGGCATATGGAGACTAGCATCCCCTATCTCCTAGTTGGTGAGATGACAATGATTTTGGATGATGTGTCATATCTACTGCATTTGCCCATCCACAATTGTTTGTTGTCACATACTCTAACAGTGAAACTTAAGGCAATTGAGTGGTTGACAAATATTCTTGGAACTTACCCAAAGATAACTAAAGATGAGGGTGAAATCACTAGAGACGCTCATGTAAGATTCGATTGGAGGGAATCAGAGTACCAGAAGCATATGAATGCTTCATATGTTAATCAATATGACCATCAACTTAGAGATCATCACATGGAAAACACTTGTTTTACTAATAAGAATGTGTCATATGTTGATGTTGTATACTTATAGTACATCAAAGTCATCTCTTTAGTGAACTAGTATGTGTGTGGTGTTGCTACCCTTGCTTTCATGTACAAGTAGTTAGTCGACGCGAGGATATTTAAGACAAAATAGTTAGATGATTACATGTTCCTTCTTTAGGTAACAATTTTAACTTAATCAATTGTTTAATGAGTTAGAATATTATGTATAATATATATTTCTTTACTAAATAATATATATTTCTTTTTTACATACATGGCTTATGCAACTTTTTCCTACTATTTCTCCCCGGATCTTTGAAGTGGAATACGAGAGGCAATTTCAAGTGCACAATTGTTTATTTTTGATGAAGGGTCATCCAACGGTAGATGAGTATTGTGATCGATTGACTGCTAGCAGAATATCACTTGTTATCTCCCTACGGTTGTAAGTCATACGCGTATGCTAAAAGATATTTGTTACTTCTCCGAATAGATTAGGTGCAGCTCTCATATGATTTACCAACACTTGTCAGAGCTCAGAGCGCATGATTAGGAAGTTTGAGTATGTCTAGATTATCTCGAGGGATCCAGTCATATCAGTTCCTCCTACCATGACACAAGCAGATAAGGATCAGACATATCTTGACTACGACTTATATTCGATATCAGGAAAAAAACATGTGGGGTGCTAACATGGTCCATACGTGGGATACCATATGGATTAAACATTAATGTTAACTTTGTTGAAAGTATGGACCATGCTAGCACCCCACATGTTTATAAGTGATTTGAAAACATATCTCGTTGATTTTATTGTTTTTCAATTGTTTGAGTTCAAACTAAATGAAACCAAATAAACTCAACCACTATTGATTTGGGTATAGTTTCACAATATCTAAAATCGATCACTGATATTGAATAAAATCACTAGACTATATCAATAGCATTATCTTAAATATATTTTAATAATTTACATGTTATTTTTCTTGTTGTAGGTTATATACTCCTGTCATAAAAAAGAGTTTACGTAATTGTTTTAACATTATAAAAAATTTAGTGTTTGAAAAAAAAAAAGATTTGTAATAGATATCTTAATTTTATTAATTTCAACTCGATTGAACCGAATCAAATCAACATGTTAGTATTCATTAGTTTGATTTGAATTTTGTGAGAATAATTTTAAAAACTAAACCAAAATGACTATTTTTTAAATATTCTTTCCTCTTCAAATATACCAATCAAACCAACATGTTACATCCATAATTCAATCTCTCTTAAATTTGTGCAACTTTTAAGTCTAATTTCCCCTCCTTTTAAGTTGTGTTTGCAAATTTTATTTGCCCGTTTACATTACAAGTTACAACACAAAATTCTAATATACAATAAAATATTATCATTAATTTATCAATTAAAATTTTTAAAAATAGACATCTCCCGAAAATTTGTTCAAGTTCCATCACCAATTACACACAAGGACTAAGATACCATTTAACCCTTAAGCCTCGACTGTGAACTATTATTTTGTTACCAAAAACTTTCACATTATTTCAGAAAAAGCTTAGAATAGTTTTTAAATATGTGTAATTCTCAATTTACCAAAGCTCATTTACAAATGACAATATTGTAAAAACTTAGACAAGAGCTAATCAATTCAAACAATATCTAAAAAATGTGGCGTAGAGTTGAATTGAAAACAAAAATAGTTAAACGTATATATTTTATCAAAGAAGAATCGTGAGGCAAATCTGTGAATGAATAAAGTTGAAGATAATCATTGAATGAATGGCATATTTGATATTTAGTTGAAATACAAGTATGTTTTGGTAACAAAGCATGCATATAAGGGCATGCCCTTCCCGTACCCTGCCACATTGCTAAGCCCTTTTCAACTCATTTTATTTCATTCTCTAGCATTCCCTCCCTTATCTTCTTCCCAATCTTGAAGAAGAGTTTCACACTTCAATCAACATGAAGGAAGGGTTCTTGTTTCTCTCCTTGCTCTTTTGTGCCACCTTTCATGTCTCCCTCTCCTTTCACGACGGTAAGTTAATTAATTACATTCCTATAAATGCACACATTCACTCATAAACAAATATTTTATTTATTAATAATGTCTTCAAAAATATTGGTTAAAATCATAATATACTTTTGTAAGAAAAATCATAATATTTAATTATTTACTATATTATTACTTTTTGTTCATTGGCTAGTGTTGAAAAACGCTTGTCAATTAATTAGTTATGCACAATAGGTGATTGGACTCAAATATTTGATTAATTTTATAAAAAATAAATCGACTGTTTGGTTTGATTAATTAAAATTTACTTAATTTTTTACTGAACTTAGATTACTGATATTTTTTTATGGTTTATTTGTGAGTTGATTTTAAAAAAACTTTAAAAAATTAAATTTATATTTTAATATATATTTAATATTTTAAAAAAATTAAAAAATAATATAATATTATATACTTATTTATTACATTATTATTTTTAAATTTTTTAAATATTGAATATATATTAAAATACAAATTTAACTTTTTTAAATTTTTACTTCAAAATTCAACTCGAAACTCGAAAAGCTTAAAAAGAAAATTAAAGCATCCATGTACTCACATGCACCACATTTGTTTGTAGGCACTCGGCATTTAAAAACAGCTCAATATTCATCATATTTCCTCTGTTCCACTACATTATTTCTCTTTACAAAAATATTATTTTGTGTACTCGTATATGTTGCGGTTAATGTAGTGTTTCATAAATAGTAAAATAAAAAATAAAAAAATGGTGATTTTGGGGCCCGCGTGTTAGGCTATGAATAAAGCAGTCGCAGGATGGTCTGAAAAATCACATGGGAGAGTGTATGGTGACTAAGGGAGTTAATGAGTGGATAATTAGATAGATGAGTGAGGTGATGCATATTGCATACCACCACCACCACGTGACCTATCACTAATTTTTCAGTCCACATTTTTATCTTACTGCCCAATTTTTACACAATAGTGGTACGAATTGGATTGGTTAGACTACACTTTATGCATTTGACTGTTACCTCAAAAATCACCGTGAATAATGAAATCATTATAATGATAGTATACTATATTTATAGTTTATTTTAATACTACCATTTTATGTAACATGTTCAAGTCAAGTAACATTTAATTCATCGATATTCGCATTAACCTACTCTAGTATTACAATACATGCTTGTCGGGTTTATGGACAAAATCTCCTTTTCCAAATAGTAGACACTAAGACTATGAAGCCCAATTATTTATCATTGGAACCAAATTTATGATGTGATATTTTGTTTTTTTTTGAAAAATTATAAATTTGGTCTTCCATAGACTAGCATATTTTCATCAACCCATGATACATATTTTATTAATGTTTTTATCAATTTTTCCTATTCTCATTTATTTGAAATTAAATTAAACAGGACTAGTGGCAAATGGGAATTTCGAATTGGGGCCAAAACCATCAGATCTAAAAGGCACAGTAGTAACCGGGGGTAAAACCGCCATTCCGGAATGGGAAATTTCAGGGTTCGTTGAGTACATAAAATCAGGTCAAAAACAAGGTGACATGTTATTAGTTGTACCCGAAGGTGCATATGCTGTTAGATTAGGAAACGAAGCATCGATTAAACAAAGAATAAAGGTGATTAAAGGAATGTATTACTCAATAACTTTTATGGTGGCACGCACGTGTGCACAAGAAGAAAGAATTAATATATCCGTGGCACCTGATTTTGGGGTTATTCCGATACAAACATTGTATACAAGTAGTGGTTGGGATCCAATTGGTTATGGTTTTAAAGCTGAATATGATGTGGTTGAAATGGTTATTCATAATCCTGGTGTTGAGGAAGATCCTGCTTGTGGACCTCTTATTGATTCTGTTGCTCTAAGAACTCTTTACCCTCCTAAAGCTACTAATAGTAAGTTCAATTTTTCTTTTTTTATATATTGCTTTAATATATCATCGTCATAACAATTTATAGGATATGTGTGCATCTCTGTTTTTTTTAATCGTTGTTTTAAGGTTATTTATGCATATATAAATGGAATTATGAAAATTTAGATTTATTTGAGATTTTAAATTCACGTAATCAAGACTTTTATAATTGTTTGATCAAGATTAAAAAAATTATAATTAAAAATAGCGTGTTTCAATATAAAACCTTGTAATCTCGATAGAAGGACTATCAATATTTCAACTCCGTGAATATATAGTATAGTTAACTATTCATTGTTTTAACCTGCTTATTTCTCACTAAAAAAATAGTTAGAAATAATTTTAACAATTACTATTTTAAATTTTGAAATAACAAATAAAAATGAACAAAATTATTTATATAAAAAAAAAAGAGAAACAGTCATTCACCCTCCTAACTAAACACAAAAAGATAAACCAACTGAAATAAGTGTTTAGATATAGTTGCTTAGATTTTCTGTTTTCCCTCTCTTATGACTTGAGTTGAGTTTAAGTCTAAAATTCTCAAGTCCGAAAATTATACATAAATGTCATTATAAATCTTTAATCAATGATATTAGTGGTTCTCGCCAACTTTGATGTGGTGTGCCTCATGTAATATATTTTCTTATCAAAATAATAAACCACAATAAGATGAATATAATAATACCTTTGATATATTGACTATAATTAATTGTTAATTAAGTTCCCTAAAATATAATGTTTAAAGTAGGGTAAAAAATGTTTTTTATTCGATTGTGTGAAGAAACAAAATTCTTGTAGGTTCGATCAACAAGCCATTTGAGTAGATCTTTACTTATGCCAGTCCAAATCCAAGCACACTAACCCTAGATTAATCTTTTAATTTTAATTAGTCTTTTGATCCGTCACATGCGGATACTGAGACAGCTGTTTGATTTGATGCAACACTCCTTAAGAAGATGACAAACACATAGTTCTTACTCAAAAAAGCACGTAAGATCAAACATTAACAAAAGAATATTTCTTTTTTAAAAACACATAGCTGGATTAATACCTATAAAGGCAGCTGCTTAAATACTCTCTTAAAATAATTATCTTTTTTGCAACTACTTTATTTAATTAATACTATGTTTATTATTTTAAAAATATTATATTTCACTTTAGAGTAATAGAATATTTATATCTTTAATTTTTATCAACAAATGTCGATCTCGTAAAGTTAAACGTCTTACTTCGAATTTGAATCAATTTTATAGTCATGTAAGTTAATTATGTTACTACGTATTTTTTAAGAAAAAAATAAAATATTTATTGGCTTGTCTATATATGTAAATGTGAGACAATAAAACCAAATGGACGTGGCTCTGTTTCAATATTAATATATACGGGCCAGAGTAAGTAGGTAGGACGTTACGATCATATACTAATGAAATGCAATTAAGCTTACTCTTCCTATAAAAAAAATTCTTGGAACTACTGGTACAAAATAACTGCATAAAACAGTTGTTTTCTTCCTATAAAGTGATGTCTGACATTAGAATAGAACAGTTTGCATGTGCTGTGTGATAGCGATGAAATGGATTTTTCATGGAGTATCCATTCCCTTCAAAACAGAACGAAAAAAAAATCTTTAGAAAAAATTCTAAGGTGCACGCAGTCCACTGTAGACTAATTTTTAAAAGAAATTTGAAATTTTAATTACGATCGACAGATCTGTTAGAAGTTGATTGATATAATTGACGTCGGTTCAATGAATTGAATTGAGTTTAAAGAGATATAAATGTTTTTTTTTTGTTTTTATTGAATTGACTTAGATCATGTTATTGTTTCAGTTGTAAATATAGAGAGAGTCATGTTATTAATCTTTGTTAAACTTTCACATAGAACTTTTAAATATGATCTACAATTGATTACCATGAGAGTGGTCCACTATAACATCTACCTCGATATAATAATATTAAGTTAGTTTGAGTGAATTTGAATTTGCATTCCGATACTTTAAAAAAGGTGTCAAATTTTGACTTTGTGAATGAAAAAAATGGGCTTGGATCTCGTGTGGCAGCACGATGCAATAGTTGTGAGAACAGTTAAATTTAGTGAGATAAAATTTATCTATTTAGATATAATAATCGTTGGAGCACCATGCAACTATGAATCATTAATTAAGATTTTGTTATTTGTTCAAATAGTAACATACTTTGGTCTAAATTAACATATTATTACACTTGTCCACAGAAAACCTATTAAAGAATGGTGGATTTGAAGAAGGGCCTTATATATTCCCCAACACATCATATGGAGTAATTATCCCACCGAACATAGAAGATAACCACTCACCCCTCCCAGGTTGGATGGTAGAATCCTTAAAAGCAGTAAAGTACCTAGACTCATCCCATTTCTCTGTCCCAGAAGGAACAAGAGCAATTGAGCTAGTGGCAGGTAAAGAAAGTGCAATTGCACAAGTAGCTAGAACAATTCCTGGCAAAACCTATGTTCTCTCATTTTCAGTTGGAGATGCAAGTAATTCATGTGAAGGGTCTATGATTGTTGAAGCATTTGCTGGTAGAGACACAGTTAAAGTTCCTTATCAATCCAAAGGTAAAGGTGGGTTCAAACGTGCGGTTCTTAAGTTTGTGGCTGTTGGGTCAAGAACAAGGATTATGTTTTTAAGCACTTTTTATAGTATGAGAAGTGATGATCTTTCTTCTCTTTGTGGGCCTGTTATTGATGATGTTAAGTTGCTTAGCCTGCGTAAACCATAAATGGGCTAAGAGGATTATACCATGCACCCCCACACTTATACGTGTCACTCCCTCAAGACAAATGAAAATACAATTTTATACTTTTAATAATTTATAGTAAATTTCAAATTTGATAGTTTCGGAAGTTTTAAATTTTCGAAACTTCTGGAAATTTCAAATTTTTGAAACTTTCGGAAGTTTCAAATTTTCGAAATAAAGATTACATTTCGAAAATTTGGAAAGGTTCGAAAGTTTCCAAATCTGGAAAGTTTCGAACTTTTTCAAATATGGAAAGTTTCCAAATTTTCCTATTTTGAAAGTTTTAAAAATTTTGGAATTTTATATTTCGGAAGTTTCGAATTGTTCGAAAGTTTTGAAAATTCTGGAAATTGTCATTTCGAAACTTTGGAAAGGTTCGAAAGTTTCCAAATCTGGAAAGTTTCGAACTTTTTCAAATATGGAAAGTTTCCAAATTTTCCTATTTTGAAAGTTTTAAAAATTTTGGAATTTTATATTTCGGAAGTTTCGAATTGTTCGAAAGTTTTGAAAATTCTGGAAATTGTCATTTCGAAACTTTGGAAACTTTCGAATATTTCGAAAAGAGGGGTGAAAAAATGAGAAATTAAGAAGGTTGAAGATTTTATAAAGGACAAAATTGTATTTTCACGTTAATTGAGGGGTGGCAGGTTTAGATGTGGGGTGCTGGGTAGAATCCTCATGGATAATATTATTGGGCCTGTTATATATATGAAGGGATTATTATTACTATTGGGCCTATCGTGGGATGAGGCATATTATGTATGGGTTATGTATGATGAGCCTTTGATTAGTTTTTATATATACATATATTTGTTAGGAGAATAAAGAATGTTTTTTTTCTCCTTTATTGAAATTAAGACGTGGTGAGAGGTGCTAAGTATGATTTTAATTTTAATTAAAAATATGTGTATATCAAATGATGCTAGTGGATATAGACATATATAAATCTTGTTATGTATTTTGCAGTAATAAATTACGGAAATGAAATATAGATTGTTCATGTATTTATTTTTTGAAAATAATATTTACTTTTATCAGTGTTATAGATGAAAGTTTAATTTTTGACTACTTGTCACTTGTTGTTGATGATAAGAAGGTAATAAAATTTTAAGTAAGACGTTTTTGTTATAAATAAATTTAAATATAGATTAATGTAATTCATTTTTTATTTTATGTAAAATGTTTGTTATAAATAAATTTTCGCTAAGGCGAGTCCAACAAATTCATAATCCTAAAGTAAATTTGTAAATGAGATTTTTTTAATCAAGGAATTGTTCGACCCCTAATGTTGTGTAAAAAAAGAAAATCTAATGTCATGTTTTAAACTTTAGATGATGTGATTTCTACATTTTAATTTAAGTGAGACTCTTTTCTCCTTCGTGTTTTTTTTTAAAAGTTTATAATTTTTAATAAAATTGATCAATTCAAACATATATTTAAACATATAGAATATCAAAAGGAGAAACACTGTTAATTTAATTAAAGTCTTAAATTTTGAACTTAAATAAATAGAAGTTTGGAAGACTTGAAGCAAGAAGTTTAGTAGTCTTGCTATTGGTGCGACCACAATCCAAGTTTTCTCAAAGTATTTGAAGCTCTCTCTTCTCTCTGCAGAATTTGCTGGTTGTTTATTACTTTGGTGTTTCTTTTAAAGGTTGCATGACTCCCTTTGCCACTAGCTAATTTATCTTATCAAGTCTTTTGTTGGTTGTAGTTTTGGTTTATTTTTAGTCTCATTATATTTTAATCTGATTGGTAATAGGTGGATGTGTTGGGAATCAATTTCCAATTTGCTTTGTTCTTTAGCTATTGGACCATTCTCTCCTTTACTGATCTTTCTTTGTTGCTATACGTGATATGGGTCAGTTTTAATGCATGTAATATTCATAGTCATATATTTGAGCATGTGTAATTTGGATTAATAATCGACTATTTTGAAAGTGAATCGAGAATACGATTAATAATTGACTATTTTGGCCCCATAAAAAAGTATTTAAGTTCCGTCTTTGCACTTAAGGTGCCAGCCAATAGAAAATGTCCATGGTTATCTCTTTAGCATTTACCAAGTCCAACTATGTCTATATGTGTGCAGAAAATAACGTTGGTATTGCACTTAATTCAACCTTAGGCAACCTCTGGACATTGAAATTGTCATCTACATGTTGGTGTTTAAGTCCCCTCAACTATTGAAACTATCCTCATTAATTTTCTATTGGGTTGTACTAAAAATATATACACATAAGCACTCACTCGATAAACATTTAAATAGACTATTTATTCAAAATTCATGAAATAGTATTTTATGGAACTTATCACAATAATATATACGTAAACATGTATACAATAAGTACTTAACTTCTTATACATATTTTTATTTTCATTAATAGCTACTATTTTTTGTCATAAAAATAATCAATTTTAATAACATCTGACATATTATTATTCATTAGATAAAGAATTTAGTTGCTCTACATTATTTCTGCAAAGAATTTTAAATAATAATAATAATAATCGTTAGATCATTAAAAATATCTAATTTTAGTTATAATTATAATAATATTTTAAAAAAATCATATAAAAGATTATTTATAACTAGTTGTTAGTAATACTTTTAAATAATTTATTCAAAATAGTATATTATTATTGTAAAAGAATTTACTATGTCAATTGATCTTAATTATCACATCATTAAAAATATTTATTTATTTTTAATAATTATACAATTTTTTTTAGAATTAATCCTTCAACTTTTCATGAAAATTATTTTAATTTTGATTAAAAATTATTCCACTCAGTTGTATAACTAAAACTATTTGAGGGTAATAACCTGGTTTCTAAATTCACTCATATATGATTTGTTGACACCCATATATACAAATTAATCTAAGTTTTTTTTTTTTTGTGACAAATCTATTTTTTTTTTTATTGCAGTATAAACAAATTTAAGTAACTTGCAGTGTAGAGGAGTGAGGATAGTGAAGTAACTTCACGATCCAGTATGAACTAGAAGAATCTCATTTATATATCTAATAACTTAGATTTTTCATTTCATTCTCGTTACTTTTGTGGTTCAGGTAATCTCTACTCTCTTCTCATCTCTTCCCCTAAACGCATGTCGTTTCTACACTTCTCTTTCATCAATCAACATAACCTACTCAATACACCATTATTTTTGTCGTATTCTATATAGTACCCTGCGTTTCATGCACAACTAGGGTTTTAGGTTTGCAACTCATGTTCCACGCATTTACTCTGCTTCACTTTCAATGCTTTTTACTCCAATTTCGTTTCGTTTTTATACTGAATGATTTGCTTTTGCATCTCGCTGTCGCTGATCTGATTTTCTTCACTCAATTAAAGATTATTGTCGAATTACACGAAACGGTTATAGGGCGAAATTTTCTGCTCAAAACTAGTTGCATGTTAAATTTGTGTTGTTGCTTATTTGATTTATTCCTTTTTGTTAGTTTAGGGTATTTGTATTGAACACTGTAACTGTTAGTGTCTTAACGATGGAGTAAAAAATTGTGGATGTATAGTAGTACATTGATATGAGGGTGTTGAATAGTAGTTGCATGTTATATTTGTGTTGCTGAGTTGATTTTAGAGAATAACGATGCACTGCCAGGGTAAAAGTGTAAATGTCAGTGTAAAACATTTTTTTTACATTGACCACCAATATTAACTCATCACGACAACAAATAAATAGATAATCGCTTTTGATTTCAAAACTGCACATCAGGTGGCAGATTGAATGGTCATGATTCGACGACTTACAGTGTTGGTGTATCTCATTTAATCTCTTGATTTTACCCCATTTTGTTAGTTTAGGGTATTTGAATTTAGCATTGTTAGTGCTTACTAGCAATTGATGGTGATTGAAATACGATGCAGTTTGTAATTTGCTTCTGCATTTATTTTGGGTACGGTTGAACTTAATTTCCTGGTATCTTGTTTCAGTAAGGCCCATTTTAGTTATAACTTGTGAAGTCATCTTGAATTCAGGTAGGCTATGCTAAACTTTTGTTGTAGAAGCTTGAAAGTGAAGCTGGAGTAGGATAGTTCAGTATTGTGACTAAAATTGGTGTTTTCTTGCTTGTTGATGAATTATTGCTTCAGATCAATTAATTGTTTTGTTTATGAAATTATCAATTTTTAATTTTAGATTGGTGGTTGATTTGGTTTAGATTTTGATTATTAAGATACATTATGGCAAAGAAGAAGAACCCCATGGTTTTTATGGATGTGTCTATAGATGGGGATCCTGCTGAAAGGATGGTTTTTGAGGTACTTTTCCATATTTATTTATTTGATGATATATACACAAATTACAATAACTTTGCAATATTCATTTTCAATCTAATGGGTGATTGTTTGTCCTCTCAGCTTTTCTATGATGTTGCTCCAAAGACTGCTGAAAACTTTCGTGCACTGTGTACCGGTAATAATACATTTGATTTGCATGGAAATTTCTTCAGTTATAAAACATGTTTGTTGGACTTAGACACTTCCCTTTTCCTTGCAAAACTTCCACATACCATCCACTGTCAACTGAAAGTTTTGGACAAGTGAATACCTTTTGGTTCTATGAAAAATGGATTGTGCATGGAAAATTTGAACGTAGTAATAAACCGTATTCTAATTGACAAATAACTGATTTACCTTTCTTTTTCTTTTGAAATGTGTCATTTTACATTCAGGAGAAAAGGGAGTCAGTTCTAATACTGGAAAATCACTGCATTACAAGGGTTCTTTCTTCCATCAGATTGTAAAAGGATCCATTGTGAGGGTATGTTTTTACTTTTTCGCACATCTAAATTGTTCTTTGGCAGTTCCCATACAGTCTTCTGTCTTTTTTTGTGGTTAAAAATGGCTTAGTAGTGGTCCCTCTTTTTGTCAGTTTCCCTTGTTTATTCTGTAGGATACAGGGCTGATGGTCACGACTGCTTTTCTTGTGATATAGTTTTAAGGTTGTACTTATGAAGTTATTCATACTCATAATTCTAATAAGCCTCTCAATGACCAGACTCTTTTGTATGTATTATTATAATTTGATTGTGTGTATTAATGTTTGGTTTCCCTTTGGCAGGGTGGTGATTTTATCAATCGAAATGGTAAGTATTCTTTGATTCCTTGCCTCATATTATGAATTATTTCTCCACCTCTTGAAGGTTGCAATTTGATAAAACATATGTAGTTACTTCATGTTTTATCATTTGACCATTCAGTTGTCCGGGTTGCAAGCCTTGTTCCATTTTCATGTTTCCTGTCACAATGGTAATTTCTTTTCTTATTCAATTAGGAAACTAAGAAAGTTCCCTTTGAACGAATACGGATTGGCCTATCATTTTGAGGGGTACTAAAGCGATTTCATTTTCTAACCTGCGTTAACTTCTGGATATTGCTATACAGCCTATACTGTGACTGACTATAATTAATTTTAAATTAAAACCATGCCAACATTGGCTTTTATGCATGCAAATTTCTTCACCTGCTCTCTTCTTTTAGTTGTGCTAAAATCATCTAATGTTATGGTTGTTAACTTTCTTCTTTACCAAATTATCGTCTCAAACCAATGTAATGTAAAAGGTGTCCTGGATAATCAAACTTCTCATCTCTTAGTGACAGTTAGCATATTGTGAAACCTCATGATAGTCATCTCTTATCCTCTGTGTGCATCCCAAATGCAGCCTGTATTGTACATTACAGTAACTCCTGCATCATTTTCCTGTATGTTTTGCAGGGACTGGTGGAGAAAGCATATATCCCAAGTTTCCAGGTTAGAATGCCAAGTTGTGGTCTTGAACTCGTATTCCCCAGCTTGGGTTCTTTTGAGTTTTAACTCAAAGCTTATTTAGTTCTTAAAATTCTACCTGTGACTTATTTGTTCAGATGAGTCTCCTAGGCTAAAGCATGATTCTCCAGGCCTTCTATCCATGGCAGTTGCTGATCGCGACACTCTTGGTTCTCATTTTAAAATCACTTTGAAAGCTGATCACCATCTTGATAGGTTTGTTTATTTGTTTTATTCCCAGTGCCATTTAGTTTAGTACTTTGATACCATTCGGATGAGGATAAGGACAACTTATTAGAGCTTATCTGCTATTAATTATCATGAAGCATTTTAGTACTGTTTGGATGAACTGATTACAAAAGCTTTTGAAAGTTGAAACCCATGGAAGATGTTTTTGGCTTATTCGTATAAGTTAAAACTAAAGCTTATGAAAAATAAGCCTTCCTAAAATTTATAAACAGCTTAGGAAGTAGCTATTTTTATAATAATTTGACTATAGTAAACATAAAGAATTGTCAAAGTTCTGTTTTTGATTGCTTTTTGAAATTTTGAAACATACATTCAAATTCCAATTGGCTTATTTTTAATGATGCCTATTTTTCTTGCATTGGGTTGGAGAATGTAAATTTCCTGATAGAGTCATCATTTTGGCTTATGGAACTAAACTTGCTTATCTGTTCAGTTTTGTGGTCATTTTGCAGGAAGAATGTAGTGTTTGGCAAGCTTGTGCAAGGGTATGATATATTGAAGAAAATGGAAGATGTGGGCGATGAAGAAGGACTCCCAACTGTTACTGTTAAAATAATTAATTGTGGTGAACATAATGAGGGTGAGAATTCCTTAGCCCGTTTGAGAGAACACTAAGTTCTGCCCTTAATGTCAGTGATGATAGATAAATCCCTAATCAACTGCTGAACATTTCATTTTTAAACTTTGGAAGGCCATTGCATAATGTGTTGTAGTGTTTATTTTCCCTCTTCAAGGTTGATGCGTCTGTCCAGGCTGATAGTGCCATTTTTAGATATATTTGGTCTGTTTATTTGAATCTTCATATTTTTTAATTTAGATGGAAAGAAGGCACACAAGTCGATAATTGGATCTTCTGAAGCCAATAGTCATGAAGCGCGAAGGAAGGGAAAGCATAAAAAATCTTCAGGAGACAGAAGGAAAAAGAGAAAATATTACTCAACAGAATCAGATAGTTCTTCAGATTCTGACATGGAATCTTCAGAAAGTGATAGTGACTCTGACTCAGATGTGTCCTCGTCATCTTACACAAGTTCCTCTAGTGATGACAGGCGAAGGAAAAGAAAGAGATCTAGGAAAGATAAACATAGACCTGGAAAAAGAAGAGATAAACATCGAGAAAAGAGGCGAAGGAAACAAGATAAGAGATCAAAGCGTAAATCAAGAAGGTATTAAATCTGATTTAAGCATTAGGTTATGATCTATAGTTATAAAATTACAGTCATAGTTGTTTGTGAATTATAATACTATCATGCATATCTTGTGCTCTCATATTGGTCGTGGCTCTTTTTTTCCCTATTAGTATGTGAATAGTTGGCCTAAATATTGTGTGCTGCTGCCTACTGTTTACTTACATGAATATCATACTTGTTAACCTACCACGTGACTTTAGCTGCATCCATTGCTCTCAATAAGACAAAAAATTTATTTCATCGAACAATTCTACTTTGTTTAACAATTTTGAATGTTGTCTTTGAGAATTTGTTGCTTGGTGTTAGGGAATCAGGCAGTCATGCTGATGCGGATGGTGGAAGTAAGAGTAACAACAGCTCTGATGGCAAAAATCTTGACACTCAAGGGAAAATTCAGAAGCATAGAGATCATTCTCAGAGAAATGGTAATTTTGAAGTCATTCAATTTTTGTTGATTGCATGTGAAAGCCAAATCCTAAAATGTTTGTTGATTGCATGATAAACATAGACCTGGAGAATTATTTTATCTTTTGTCTCCAACAAAGCCAAATCCTAAAATATAAGCTACATGTTGCAAGGGTTCTTTTGGGGGGGCCTGAGTAATTTATGATTTTGTCCTAGTTCTAATTTGCATCTTACATTGAATTGTGGCCTGAGACAATCTAGGACTAACTGGACCTGCTGGGGGGTTTTGATTTTTAATCACCTAACCTTGCATCTTCTCTTGATTATAAATTTATACTGGTACTGATTGTTAGTTAGTAATGACAACATCTAGTTTGCCTTTGAATTAGAATTATACTCCCTCCAGTCACTATTATAAGCAAAAAAGTGGCCTCAAATCTTGGTCACTATTATAAGCAAAAGTTAACTACTTTTGACTCATTTCTAATATGCCCTTACTTCAATAAAAAATATTTAATCTAGAAAATTAATTTGGTTAACTTAATCTAGTGTTATAACATTCAAAGAAACAATTTAGTAAATTTGGAATATGTTTTACATGAAATCTAGAAAATTAATTACACCTAACTAATTTTCTTAATAACTGTGAAGTAGCTATTTTTGCTTATAATAGTGACCGGAGGGAGTATAAAGCAATTGCTCTTTGCACAAGTAAAATGTCATTTGCTGGTCCTTTTTTGTTTGTTGTGTAAACCACTAAAATTAAGTTTCAACAAATTTGTAGCTTCATACCATGGTATTTAATATATTTTTTTAATTTAGTTTTCATTCTCTGGGTAGCATGTGTGATGCCTTCTCTTTGTTTTTCTCTTTTAGCTGAAGTTCAATCCTCCTCATTTTTGGAGAAAGAATTACCTCTTATGAATCATAAAAAGAGGGAGGGTGTGGGCATGCTAGAGGAGGAAGGATTTCCAAAGCAAAATGGAGCACAGCATACCAATGGCGTTGGGGCCAACTATAGATCTGACAGAAGTGAAGAGAGGCAGCCTGACGTGGTGGATGATCATCCAGGAAAATCTAGGTCTACTTTCCAATCTTGTCAAACCTCAGTTATTTCTTATGCTTACCATTTCTTCCAGATCTGGTATTTTTATTAAAAGTTGATGAGCAGGAGTCGAAGCATGAGTCCTAAGCGAAGCGTGAGTAAGAGTATGAGTATTAGTCCCAAGAGTGGGAGCAAAATCCAAAGCATTGGTTCAAAAGGGAGGTTGAGCAGAAGTCCAAGTGGTAGTAAAAGCCCTCGTGCTCCATTATGGAAGAGTTTGAGCCGGAGTCCTGTTAGAAGCATAAGCCGGAGTCTAAACAGAAGCATCAGCAGAAGCCCCATGAGAGGGAGGAATGGGAGAAGTATCAGTAGAAGCCCTATGAGAATTCACACTCATAAAAGTGTCAGCAAGAGCCCTGTGAGAGGTCATGACCGCAGAAGTTTTAGTAAGAGCCCTGCCAGATCTGTTTCTCGAAGCCGTAGGAGCAGGAGTTCTCCTAGAGTATCATCACGAAGAACAGTCAGTAGGAGCCCTGTGAGAAGAGTGTCAAGAAAGAGCATTAGCAGGAGTCCAGTTAGATTATCTGCCAGAAGCATTAGTCGAAGTCCCATCAGAATGGCAAGCAGAGGAAATCTCCGCAGTTATTCAAGGAGTCTTAGCCCTGTTCGCAGGTCAAGGACACCTCGGGGCAGGAGTCTTTCAAGGAGTGTGTCACCTGATGCTTCACCAAAACGTATCAGGAGGGGAAGAGGTTTCAGTGAGCGATATTCTTATGCTAGAAGGTATAGAACCCCTTCTCAGTCTCCTGTGAGGTACCGCTACAATGGAAGGAGTGATCGCGACAGGTAAACTGCTTAAGTAGTGTGTGGTTTCTAATTAGTCATTTGACAATATTGAGAATATGAGTGTTAAATGTCATAATTTTTTACACTCTCTGCTCTCAGATATTCAGGTTACAGAAGGTATTCCCCTAGGCGTTTTAGGAGCCCACCGTCACGGAGAAGAACTCCACTAAGGTTGTTTCTCAAACTTCTTATAAAATGTTAACATTTTTATAAAAAAAAAAATCAAGGGTAAAAATCTTGCTTTTGCAGCATGATTTATTTCTCTTCGTTATTTGATTCATTGTTGAGGCATCTCTTGGTACCAAGTATTTTAACCCCCATGCCACTAATCAATAATTATTGCATCAAGCCTGTGGAGTGGATTGCACATGATTATTTGAAAACATGTATGTAGGTACCGAAGTAGGAGAAGCAGGACACCATCTGTATCACGCAGCCCACCTTACCGTGCTAGACGGTATAGCCCATCCCGTAGCCCAGTTCGCAATCGTTCTCCTCTTCCTCGTGTGAATAGGCGCTTGTCATCATCCCCTAGCCGAAGTCCATCTCGATCCAAGTCTTCTGTGGAATCACAATCTCCAAGAAAAGCAAGCAGAGATAACAGGTCAAGGTCTTCCTCTAGAAGCTCAGATGGAAAGAAAGGCCTGGTCTCTTATGAAGATGGCTCTCCTGATTCAAGCCCAAGGTGAAATACCAAATTCAGAACGATCAGTGAAACAGTCACCTCAAATGAGCTGGAGGCATTGATTGTTTAAAGCCAAACGTGAAATATCAAATTGCTGGAATTAGTGAGTCTTATATATTCTTCATAAACCAAGGTTATGAACTTTTTTTCCCTCGTTGGGAATTAAAATGGCATGTTGAAAGATAATAGACACCTAGAATAAGTTGTGGAGTTGTTGGGGTTTATCCGATATTGCTCCTAGTTATTGGTAGCACGAGTTTAATTGATGGAGATTTGGCCTATCCTTTATGGTGAGGGCATGCGAATTAATCCTAATACAGGTGTGTGAAAATATTGGTTATTATTTCTATATGCGAAACGTTTAGTTATTTTGGATATTTTGTTCTGTTGCCTATACCCACCCTGGTTTAATGGCGTTCCTACTGTGGTTGGTTTGACGGAATTCTGGTTGGCTAGGAATGAAAATATTATAGGAGTACAATAAAGTATTTACTTAAAACCTTAATATTTTAGATAAATAATTAAAAGTTAATCTTTGTGTATGAAAGGTGAATTGGGGTAGCAAAAGGTAATTAAGGTAGAACTTTCAATTGTCGTAAAATTTAGAAAATCTAGATAGAGAATTTTTGGAAAATAATTTGTCCTTTTTTGTGTTGACAAAGGGAGTCAAGATGCTCAATGAAAACTATAAACCTCTTGGGAAACAAATAGCAAATCTCAAGGCAAAGTCTCAACAGAGCAACAACAAAGAAAAACTAGAGTTAAATTATAAAATACACTTTACTGTCTGTCCGCCTGATAGTTACTATTTGGTAGTGTATTTTACACTACTGAAAGTTAGAATCTGATTAAAAATTGAAAAAATAAGCAGGATAAACAATCACTAAACATCTAAGTTACAACTTAGAACATCATATTTCGGTTTGCTATCCAAAAAACATCCAAGTCACTCTCTCTTAGAACTCTCAATAACTAACCCATGATATACAGCCTATAGCGCACAACACATCAACAATAGTAGAACAGTGCCCAAGATTGCAAGTGATAGGGTATCGCATGGGTTTAATCGGGTTGTGTTAGCGGGCTTGGGTCATGAGAAACCCAAAGTATGGAGAGTCTATGAGAGGAAGAAAAAGAAAAAGAATGTGGGTAGCCGTTTGGTTGACAAAGAGATCAAGATCTCTTTGAGGAGCCTATGCTCTGAAACTATTGATGTAATTTTCTTTCATATTTCAATAAAATAACTGTCAATTTTAGGAAGTTACGTTATTTTCTTTTAAGTGTGTTTCTTGTTCAGTTAGATATATTATTAATTTTAACTAGAATATAACCCGCGCGTTGCGCGAGATTTATAGACTTTAACATATTAGTAGTATTGTGAATATGATTTTAAAATTTCAAAAATAGTATAATTTATTCTTTTGTTTGTAGAGTATTTTTTTCAAGTGAGTTTATTTGAGTAATTATTATATATGAATTGACAAACACACATTTGAGAATATGTAAAATGTTTTGCATAACGTAATTGCAACTAATTAATATATTTAGTATTAAAAATCTACAGTGAAGATCATCCTACAAACAAAATTCATAAATTATATTTAGTGTTAAAAATCTTAAAAATATTTTAATAAATATTAATATATGTAATTATCTACCGCAAAATCAGATTAGTCAAGCTCTTTTTTTGTGTTGTCAAATCTAAATTTATTGTCAAAATATTGTTAGAAAAATATAAAAATAATTTTGTAATTTGGTATTCATTTCATTCTAACCTTGTCAAAGAAATGACAAATCTAAATTTCAATATTTTGAGTATGAGACTTCTATACAACATGACTTGAGAATTTTAAACAGATGTAGAAATTTAAAATTTGTAGTATTTTTAAAAAATTTGACAACATAAAACATCTTCGTAAAAAAACAACAAATAATTTTTTAATCTAAATATTAAACATTATTCTTTTATCTATAAATGTTAAATAATTTTTTCCCAAAGACACAATAATAACACTCATATAAAGTTGAATATGGACAATCTTCTTTATCTTTTGAGGAGCCAATATACTTTGATGTCGTAGATGAGATCAAATATGTCTGCAAAAATAATACTCTAACTAAGAACAATCAAGGTTTTGAGATAAATGAGCAAATAGGTATAATATGTTACAAAATACCACCTACTCAAAATTTATTTATGCATAAAAAAGAAATTTCCAACTATATTTACTTCTTTGAAAATAATTGGGTTGCAAAGAAATTTTCTTTTGAGTTGATAAAGTAGGGTTGTGATAACTTACATATGCAAAATGTTTTCTCGTGGTAGTGGCGAACATGCAAAATGTTTTCTCGTAGTAGTGGCGAACCTGCGATATAAAAGTTAATTGCATAAAGTGTGTAAAATAGTTACAAGAAAAAAATATATATTGACTATTTAAACAATAACAAATTCAGAATTGGAGAAACCACAATAGTGCAATGCAATAATAAGAACGGCAAAATAAATATTGGAGTTTCAGTTTTGTTTTTAATAAAACACTAATTGTAGAGATTGTTTGAAAAAGTAGAATAGTATACATAAAAAAACTTATATATTGATTATACTTTATTTTGTAATTCGTGACACATTAATAGTTATACATAATAATAATAATAATAATAATAATAATAATAATAATAATAATAATTAAAAAAAAAGTGTGTTAAAGCAAAATGGAAGTTGAATGATAAGGAGAATTGAAGAGGAAAGACGTTTTACATGTGCCACGTAGGATTTTTGTTGAGGTGACAATATTGGAATGAAATTGCACAATATTAGATGATGTTTATGTGAGAGTCTATTTTAATATAGATAATAGATAATAGATAATAGATGATAGTAATCCTTTGGTTGGCAAAGAGATCTTTGTCTCTTTTAGGAGCCTATGTTCTGGAACTGTTGATGTAATTTCCTTTCATTTTCAATGAAATAACCCATTTCATTCCAATAGTTTACTCCGCTCTATCAATTGATCCGACTTGCCATTGTTCATGCTACCAAAAATGAGTGATAGACTAACAAAAGTTGAGATGCATTTGGATGAACAATGTCCTTCGCAAGCATGTCCCAATGAAGGCTCGTCATCCTCTCTCTGGATGAATTTCGTTTCTCTGCAAAGAAAGTGGAACTACCTTCTTTTAATGGTGACGATCATGTGGCCTGGATTATGCGGGCAGAGACATATTTCGAAGTTCAAGGCATTTCTAAAGATGTTGGGTTTCAGTTAGCAAAGTTGAGTATGGAAGGACACACTATCCACTGGTTTAATTTGTGGAAGGATTCCACAGAGGAACTCACGTGGGATAATTTCAAAGATGCCTTAATTCAATTTGTGATGAATGAGACATTTCAATGGGTGGAGGTTGCGTGATAGAGATGAAGTTTTAAGACAATTGAAGTTTAATATCAACAAAGCTCAAGAACAAATGAAGTTGTATGCAAATAGGAAGCGAAAGTATGTAGACTTTGTTGTTGGAGAATGGGTTTTCCTTAAGTTAAGGCCTCATAGACAGAACTCTGTGGTGCAACGAATCCACCATAAATTTGTTGCACATTTCTTTGGTCCATTTTAAATTTTACAGAAAGTGGGTAAGGTGGCTTACAAGTTGAAACTTCTAGAATTCATAAGTGTTCCATGTGGGAAACTATCACACAACAGCAGAGTTGCCTAGGAGTTTAGAGGCAGATGTGGAGCACGTCATACAACTATTCCCGTCCATTGAACCAACCTTGAAGAAGCCCAAAGTATGGAGAGTCTATGAGAGGAAGGAAAAAAATGTGGATAGTTTTCTGTCAGTTTTAGGAAGGTATGTTATTTTCTTTTAAGTGTGTGTTTGCTGTTCAGTTGGATATATTATTAATTTTAATGTTTGTAACTGTTTGATTGGCAAAGAGATATTTGTCTCTTTGAGGAACCTATGCTCTAGAACTGTTCATGTAATTTTCTTTCATATTTCAATAAAATAACCAATTTCATTCTATTAGTTTACTCTGCTCTATCAACAAGCAAAAGCTTCAATGAAAGACTCATTTTCATCACAAATAATGCCTCCATAGCCAACAGTATCAAAATAATGAGACACTAATAACAACAATATTCCTATTTCTTTGAGGCGGAGTTCTTCCAATGAACATCGGAAGAGCTTGAGTTGGAGTATTAGATACAAATTAGGTACATTCTTTTTTTACTCCTTTATGTTCTAAAAAATATCTAAAATACATTTTTGAATTGGCCAATTCGAAGAGCATTGAGGATGAAAAAAAAAACAAAAAAAAAACTCTAAGTTCTTCATTATGATTTCGTTAAAAACTTTAAAGATTGTGTAGACTAAGTATGTAAAGGACCAAGAAGTTGAAAATGTAGTTATTATTATGACAACACTAAAAATTGTTTATAGTTATTACAAAAGTTACAGACCAACCCCTAATATGACAAGTCATTGGAGGATTGAGAGTACATCATCATTATAAATTTTTTAAAAATTTATAGATTAAAAAATCTTTATTATGCACAGGACGATATACTTTGTACAACAAAAAATATGAAGGGTTTGAAATTTTCCACAAAAAATATAATAAAAATATCAATACATATATAATCTATACAATATCATAAATATATAATAAAAACTAAATATACAATAAATATATTATAACACTCACCCATAACTTTTTTTTTTACCAGAAAACTCACCATAAGTTGGTGATAGATTGTGATGCTATACACAAATATACAATAAAAATATGAAGTGTTTAATTTTAGATGAAGTGTTGAGAGGTGAGTTTATGTTTATGCCAAGTCTCTTGCCTCCCATTTTTTCTATCTCATAACCAATTTTTAAATCGAACATGGTGCACAACTAAAGTTGTGCTTTCGAGTCCCTTAATTTTAACAAATCAACCGCATCTTGAAGACATTCATTAGTATTTGCCTTACTTTTTTTTTATATTTGATATTATAATTTGGCTTTGGCTAATATGGGTCACCATGTTCATAATATAACGTGTTTATAACTATTTGATTAATCTACTCTAGGTATTATGGTGTATCACATTCATCAAAACACTACACAAATATGTGTAAACATCTGGTTTTAATATGGCAAGTATAACACAGACATTTTATATTACATAATATAGTATTTGATCTGTCTACAACTCAATTGGCAAAAGAATGTGCAGTAATATTTGATGTGTTGGAATACAATTTTAACCCCACAATATTTCACTTCTTCGCACTTATTATGTGAATTTTACTGTTAAACTCTTTTGAAAAATAGCATTTAAACTCAATATGGGCTTTAGAAATAGTGGACAATGGAAATATTTTTTATGATAAAAGTAGTTTGTCAAATATATACAAGGAATGTCCAAAGTTATGACTATCTTTTGTAGTTTTGGGGCAGATATTGGAGACTTTTTTTATGATAAAAGTAGTATGCTAGATATTTATAATGACGTTTTTTTATTACTTTGAGAAAATTAAATGAATTCAATTATTCTTCTTAAAAGGTATGGAATTTTTTTTTACTTATATATAAGACCAAAGGAAGTATATATATTAAATGTTGGAGACTTAGAGTGAACCGCGGTCTACCCCAGTTCACGTGAAGTTCCGCCACGAAGTTTCATGAACCAAATAAATCACACATATAACCCAAGTTCGATCATTTATTTAATGACCTCAATTTTCAGCTTGAGTTCAACTCAAGTAGCTCATAAATTGAACTCCACAAGTTAACTGTCAAATCAAGTCCATACTAACTTTGAGTTGGCTTGGCTTATTGTCAAAACACTCAACACTAATTATCAATATATAATCAATTTTGTACTCAATAACTGATGTTTTATGAAGCCTAACTAGTTAACACGGCCATTCCCCTTAAAGGATGAGACTCCATTTGAGAATATGCAATAGCATTCATTCTTATCCAAAAGAGGGTGGGGGCAAGAAAAATATACTACTACTCAGAATCTGTTCCAAGAAAGAACTTCTAAACGACAACTTTCAATGTGTACAAATATAAAGGAATACTACACATTGGAAAGACGATTCAGTCATAACTTCAAGTTTGCATTGATTGTTCACACAATAAGTCATCTGGTAACCTGTTTGCCATATGGATTGAAGAAAAAAAAGTGTTACTGAAATGGAAAAATTCTGTAACAATTTATACCAAATAACAACAATGTATTTGCCACTTACCGGACAAGATGCCAAGCATTATACACACATCTGAGGGCATTCTTTAGCTTTAGGATTATGCCACTTTCTTTGCATTGTTACTCGAATCCTCATTGCTATTGCAATTGACTTTGGAATCAGCACAAGGGGTCAACGGCGGGAAAGAAGGAACAGATTGCAATATAAATTTTCTGCCACTTCTCAAGCCACCTCCTGAAGAACTTGATCCAATCCGGAGTAGATGACTCTGTGGAGGAGAAACTCTTTTATGGATTGGAGAATTGGCTTTCACGGACTTGATGGGAGTTGATGTTTCCTTCAATACGTCAGGTGTTTCATCTTCTAGAATGTCAAAGAGCTTGCCATCGGATTCATCACCAAAGTTAGCGCTTGGGGTAATTGGTGAACTACTGTGCCAACGAAGAGAGCCCCCAGATAACTGGCGAATGCCGCATACATTTGAGGGTTGGTATGGTGGAATATCTGTCCACTCATTTTCTTTAAGCGAAACACATGGAGGTGCATTCTTTTGAGAATCATTCCTCTCCGTATGTGCAAGACTGCTGCGTGATTTTTTGGAAGATTTGGTCCAATTTGCAGAAGCAAGTCTGGACTTTGCAGCTTGCTTGCCTTGGCTGGAAAATGGAAAAAGGCCAATAAGCACAAAGGCAGAGATATCAAAATAGTCAAGATAATAACTTCTTATTCTATAGTGATAGCAGTCTTACTCGGAGCATTGCAACAATGGTGTTAGAGGTGAGAGGTGATTTGGTGCTCGTAACAAGCCTGTCCTGCTTACCACCATTTTCTGTCTATTGTACAGTTTGTCATCCAACCCTTCTTCAATAATGCTGCTCTCCATTTCTATGCTCGAAGTATGTTCAATTGCCACATAATCTGAATTTAAAAAATGTGTATTGCATTAACTAAAACATTTAATGATCCGTGTCCTCTCTTTCCCCAAGTTGTGGCATTAAAATAAAATTTTGACTATACTTCAGAAGGTAAAATAACTTGTTAGTCTCTGTAATATACACAAATTTGAATTTAGTCCCTGTAAAAAATTATTGCCAGATTGAATCCCTAAAATACAAGAAAATTGCTTTTGATTTACATTGTTTTGATGTGAGTCTATCTAATACTAGTATTTTGTCCATATTGAAATTTGTCCATATTGAAATTAATTCTTATACCATGCGGACCATATTGATTAATTTCAATGTTGACAAAAATTACAGGAACTAAAACAAACAAAAAAATGCGACAAATTAATTCCTATATTTCAGGGATCAAAAGCAACTAGAAGTTTTTTACAAAACAAACCACAAATAGTGCTACATTAGAGGGACTACAAAGTTGGTTAAACCAAATTGCTTCAATTCACCAAAACGTGAGATCTAATACTTCCTTCAAAACAAACCCACCACTTCCAGTAATACACTGCACCATAAAGCAAAGGAGTGCCATTTGTCTGGCCAACATGCTTTAGCAATGTATCTAGACTCAGTGGTGGGTGGGGTTTGAGTTGAGGTTTTTGATTCAACTCAAACCACACAACGATTTAGCAACATATCATCAAAAAGCACAAAGTCGTGCTTTAGCAATATATCATTAAAAAGCATGAAGTCGTGCTGGGATGGCCTCAACAATTATCCTTACAACGATCAGTATTGGTAACATCAAAACCTACCAACATCGCTCCAAATCATTTCTACTAACCAGACAAAAGTTGAATTTTGTGGTGCATTAAGAATTTGTAATAGCTATTCATACTATGAGTTCTAACCTTCTCTCTTGCCAAAGACATTCTTACATCCGTCACATCGGCATCCACTTGAGCATCCAACATTAGCCTTTTGACAAATATTTCAAAATATAAACTATTAGCGGACACAGTAAAACTGAAGAAATATTTAGAGCATATAGAAAAATAAAAAATATACACAACCTGAAAACATTCACAATATTTTTTAGTGCACTTTGACCTTTTGCAGTTGCAACCTCTTTTGTGCCTAGCTGATGCCGGTGTCGTCATACTCACATCTTCCTGCAAAAGTCACATTAAAACTATCACCTCCTTTCTGAATCCCAATAGGTTGAACAATACTAAAATGTGGGGATCTTATACCATATTATTTAATGGAACATCAGCTACACACTGTACAATCTTGGGAGCAAATGCATTTGGATTACGTGATTCAATATGTTGCTTTGTCTCAACAACTATCTCCTCAAATTCTATTCTATTACCACAACTTTGGCAAGCACAACCTTCGCCACAGTAGTTTCCGGCGCCAAAACAATCACAATAACTGCAAAGTAGTCAAATCAAAATACATAGATATTGCATACCATTTAGAGTGCAAAAACATATATAAAAATTTACTCACAGTTTCAAACATTTACTCTTCTTACAGTGGCACCGCTTAGAACCACCGCCATCACCAGTAATTGTTTTCTTCCTATAGAGCAATGCAATATTTGGTGAAACTACCAAAACCAAACATGTATAGAATAAAAATTATGAACTATGAGAAAGATCACAATAACTGACTTTTTCTTGGAGGTGCTAGGATGGTTGAATTCCTCAGTATTTTCAGTATCTGTAGGACTTAGTCTCCTCTTATCATGTGCATTTGCTGGATATAGGGCAATAGATTCTGTCAAGATAGAAGACTCGGAAATGAAAGAATCTGCAGCTACTGAAGCATCAGTTTCATGGATCTCATTTCTAGTATCAATAACTGATTGACCATCCATATTGGACGAAATTGAGGATTGTGTCACGTTTTCCACTCTATGCAAACTTATAGTAGGTTTGGATTTTATCCCCTGTAAACCATTAGATAATCTCACAGCTGTAGTTGAAGCACCACTAGTTGGCATTGCATTTATAATGCTATTTAAATGCAACCCAATTCCTGGTGGTTTGGAACCTGTCACAGGAACCATTTTCATGTTGCTTGAAGTTGCATTCGATTTCACATGAGACTTGGTACCTCCAAGATCAATGGAAGCAGCTTCCTCAAATTGTAGGCAGCGTCTACGGATGCTATGATACTTCAAACTAGCCTACATTGAGTGTAACAATTATTATATTGCACAAAGAAAATCTTTGTTGATTGAACCAAAAAAGTGAAAAATTCCAGATAATCAGACTGCAACTCATTATCCTGTGCAAATTTTATGTATGATCCTGAAGTAGATAATGCCATTAGACTACTATAGTCTCATCCTACATCTTTGTAGTCAGTAGCGGCAGTAGCGGCCGCAATCGCGGTGGAGCATGGTGTAGCGGAGGTTTGACGCTACACAAAACGCCGTGGCGGAACAGATCAGTGTAGCGCTGCTCGTGGCGGAGAAATCGCAGAGAAAGCATGGATAAGATGACCGCAACAGTGAAGATAGGAGAAAAAGACGTAAAGGCCCTCGTTTTTATCACAAAAAGACTAAAAAGTCCTCATATTTTATCACCAAAAGACAAAAAGGCCCTCATATATATCGTGAAAAGACAGAAAACCCCCTCATTTATTCTGCAAAGAGACAAAATAGCCCTCGCGTTTTATTCTTTTTGAACCAATTAGGGCTTTTCCTTTTGCGATCTCTTATTTCTTCTTGTTCACAACCTCTCATCTTCTCTGCTTGCCTGCGATCTTCATCTCCTCTCCTCTCTGCAACTTTTCCTGCCATGTGACTCCGGCACGACTATGGACGACTCCGGTGCGACCTTCACTTCCCTGTTCTCTGTACCATCAAAACTCTTCTTTTCCCCAGTTTTTCTCATCCCCAGACTTGAGCATAGCAGCCTTACCGCTACGCGCTACACCGAAATAGCGTTTTAGGGGTCGTCCGCTACGCTATGCTATCCGCCATTGACTACATAGTCCTACATGACTAAAACCTTGTTGCCAACAAGTTATTGCTGATATATTCTATGCTATATATTTATAAACAGAAAACTCAGTTCCTTATTCTAAGAGATGCCCTTAACCCTGAGTCCATGGTGTAATATCAGGACTCACATTACAATCTTGGTTGAGAAAATGCAATTACAAACATATGCACAAAATTTTAAAACCAAAGGAAAACTAGATAAGCAGAAAAATGGGGGGAGTTATATAGTTAGAGATGTCTGATGACAGCACCCATCTTCCGCAGAAATACAGAGTATACCACACTGCTGGTAATTTCGTTTAAAAATTTCCTGCCATGACGCATGCAAAGGCCATAAACAAACTAGATAATTGAAGCATTATTGGATTTTAAAGATTTAGTGTGCCAAGTTCCAACATAATAAATGTACTGTTCTCTTCTCTTAATTGGTGATAATAGGTGCCAATGATTAAAAATAGTATGTTCAAGCCAATAAGCATTAACCTCAAAAGGATCTATTTTATTCTAAAGTATAAAAGAACAATGACATAGACATAAACACACTCATTCAGAGAGGGAATGATAAGACCGCAAAATTTACCCAAAAGTTAACATTCCTTCAGTGGAATGCAATAAACCTGAAAAAACAACAAATTTGATTACCTCAGAACCATCTTGTGGGATATTCTCTGAATTTACTTGTGAGGTTGACACCATCTCATTGCAATTTTCGAATTCTTTAACAACCTGGTTATGATCAGGCATCAATTGAGGTGTACAGTCACTATGATGCCGTTGATCATTTCCTGCACACTGAAGCTTGAAATTTTGTAGATCAATCAAAAGAGACTGAATGACATCTAGTGCACACATATCGTATCATATATATAAATACTGACTGCCCTAACTCGAACATTATAGCTATTGAAAGCAAGAACTTAGTTACCTGGGGATGTGAATCATGATAATGATGTTGATCAAAAACATCTGCACCTGAACTGGAGTCTAAAACTGTGTGCTCTTGAGAAACCCATTCAGCACCATTTCTATCCCCTTCTATGATTGCAGGTTCTTCAACATATGCTGTCCTTTCTTGATGAACCATATTAGATTCCTCTGACAAAGGCAAAAGTTCTTCTGCTCTGTTACTAGGACCATCTTCTCTATCAAATTTTAATATAACTTTCTTTGACTCAGTTAGTGATGACTCAACTGCTGCATCAGTAGATTGTTCCATTTCTGGGTTGACTGAATACATTTGATCATCCTCGGGATCGGCCAAATATTTATCAACAGATGGTGGAGGACTGCAGCTTTGGGTATTCGCATCAATGTTGATGTCAAAATCCTTCGGAGCGTCTGTTATAAAACCCTCTAAAAGTGGCTGTTGAGTTTTCAATTTCTCCAAACGACCACGAGCTTCAACAATACTGTTGTCTCCAATGTCACTTTGAGATATTCCGCCATCGGATAAATGGGTGCCTTGAGGTCTGATACAGACAAATTTTGTTAACAAAGAGCCAGTGCATTGTCAACAGCAAAACACACACACAATTCAAAAAGTCACGAACCTTTCCAAGTATTGTGTTTCACGGGGACCACTAATGCGCGGTGACTTGAAAACAAGAGGTGGAGAATTGAGTCCAAGAAAACCATGTACGACATGTGTAGCCTTGACGGGCTTTATTGGAGATAGAGTGTTGACAAATCTTAAAAAGGGAGATTCCTGAAATTAAGAATATAAACGTGATGTGAATGAATTTCATTCATTATTCATGCATGATAATAGAAATCATTGTTGCCATTAGCGGCACTATAACATAGCGGAATTTGAACAAACATGATTATTCAGTGTTACACTATTTAGTACAAAATATTGTCGAATAGACACTATAGCAGTGTAGCATTGCAGAATTAGAACAAATCACTATTTTCCATAATCTGCGATTGACAAAAATGAGATAAAAGGGTCTAAATAACACTACACAAGTTAACCAAATAACACTAGTCTATAAACATCTCTAAACAAAAAAGATGGTTCAAGAATGACAGCCAACAATCAATTATCAATGCACGTGCAGAAATGCTCCAAAGTCCATGAACATACCCAAATTGATAACCTTATTTATACCAATAATAAATTATCATTTTTTTTAATTCATGCAAAATTGAGACAATGTGAGAGAGAGAGAGAGAGAGAGAGTAAGCAGAAAAAAAAAAAGCAGTGATTTTTAACAATTGACAAATCCAATGAAACAAAGTGAATTTGACCCTAAACAAATACAATTTCGAAACAAACAAGAATGTAAGATATAATTATTAACATAGATGGCATCATGAGCAACAACTAAAATGAAATACCTAATAATAATAATAATCCGAAAGAAAGAACAATTACTAATCGAATTTGACAGTAAAGAAAGCCAATTGAAAGGGGGAAGATAGATAATTAATCGTAAATTGAAAAAGGGAAAAGAGGGAAAATACTTGAAGTTGAGGGGATTGAGAAGAAGAAGCATTGAGAGTGGAGAGAGAAGAAGAAGAAGTGGTTTTGATGTTAGAAGGTTCTGGAGAATCCATTATTATGATTATTTTTATTAATGAAGAAGAAGAAGAAGAAGTTGTTGAACCCTATAAACTACACTCGATTAGATTTACTAACTTCATCATTTCTTTTATGCTATATATTTTAGAGAGAGAGAGAGAGAGAGAGAGAGAGAGAGAGAGAGAGGGGCGCGTTTAAAAGGAGAGCGGGAAGGAAAGTGAATTAGCTTCTCTTCTTTACTTGGGCCGCCCTGCCACCAAAATATACGCCTCTCTATTCTCTTTTTTTTAACATTTCTTTCGATTCACTTAACCTCTTCATAAATGTCATTTTAATTGTTTACTCCAACCATTAAATCTACTAGTTGCGGATTTTTTACTCGTCACTCTAAATTTTTTACTCTCATATTAAATCTACTCTCAGTATTTAATATAACAATACTCATATTTGTTAATTAAATTATATTTTATTGATTTTTGCTTTGAATTTTTAGTATAAAAAAATGTGTTTTTAATTGTGTTTAATTTATACTTTTGAGCTAAATATTTATTTTTTAGTTTAATTTCTATGTTCAATGGAGTTGGATAAAACTCTCTTACACGTGTATTCAATTAAATCAAAATATAATATTATTTTCTAAGTAATTTGATTTGATGTATTTATAAATAAATGTTTTATCATAACGGTGCATATCAATTTTTTATTTTAATTAAATTATAACTATTAAATAATTGAAAATATTTTATTTTAATTATAATTATTTCTAAAGTTATACTATATATAAATACTTGTAATTTGTTGATAATGTAAAAAAAAATTATTAATTGATTTAAAAGTTAATCTATAAAATAAGATGGAGAAATATTATTAATTGTGTCTATCATAAACGATAAACTAATATATAACAATCAATATATTAATTTGATATGGTAAAGTGTTAGATGACACTATTTTATCCTCGTGTAGCTTTTGATGTATGTAGGGTTGATTGAGTATTTGTTAAATTATGTTGACTTTAAATAAAACACTAGTTAATGAATTCATACATGTCACTTTTGCCCTAAAAATCACGTACTCTAAACAGGAGCGAGAGGGGTTGGCTTTTCTCTTTATATAAATATGTTTTTTCAAAGCTCATTTGTGAATAGAATTACTCCTTTTTGTTTAAATATAACAATTTAATTGTCATAATAATAATAATATATAATTTTTAGTTTTATTTAACCTATTTATAAGACGTCTTTTAAATTGTTTTAAAAAATTATGTATCATTGATTATTTCTTTATAAAAAAATTCTTAATTATATTACATTTTTGTAATCAATAACTAATGGATGTCATAAGGAGGAAAATAAACTCTTTCTCATTTTTTTTTATGTGTGCACATAATAACGTCATAGGTCTTGATCATTACTTGATAAAATTGTGATACTATAAAAAACTTGATACTCAAGTTAGTGAACGATGGAGAGAGCTAAGGAGGTTTAAAGGATGCATACCTTACATTTTTTCAATTATGAATTTGCATATTTGCGTCAATAGTTGCTTGGAGTGATAACCATCCCTATAATTACTTTCGTCTTATGTAACAAGTTATTTAATCAGTCCAACAATGTAGATCAATCTTAAGAAGGAAATATGAACTAAGAATTTGCTTTTGGACTAAGTATATTGAACTAAGAATTTGCTTTTGGACTAACTATATTGGATTGAAGATCATGTAGCCGCTAAGACTAATTTTCAATCATGAACAATATTACAACACGGAACATGATGAAATATGGTCGAACATATGCATTGAGTTTTTTTACATAGATACATTTTTTATGAAGAAAATGGGACTAAGCCCCAAATGACAAAAAAGAAGAAAATAAAATAAATGTTCTTAGAAAACATAACAAAGTCATTATCAACCACCACAATGAAATAGACAAAATCATGAATAATCTCAAAAGTTCTATTTGGAACTAACATTTGTAAATCATAGGCAAAATCAGGAATAGTCTCAGCAACTATCTTTGTTACTTGATTAACTTCACGAGAAATATAAATCACATTAAAGTCTTCAAAATTATAATTGCAAAAAACCATTTATCTAACAAACCACCAGGGAGCAAGGATATTTAGAACTGCAACTCTTCAAGATTAGACTCACCGCCACTTTAGAGATTGATGCAACATCGATCTCTTTGAAGCCTCTCCCAAAAGCCAATTTCAGACTTTTCATGATAGCCCACAACTCAACCATGATAATCGTGCACACTCCAAGAAAAGAAGCATGACCAAAACATAAACTTTCCATTATGGTCACGTGTCACTCCGCCACAGGCTACATTAGCTCCATGGTTTGTCACTGCCTCATTCCCATTAATTTTAAGTTGACCTACAAATGGAGTGTTCCAACAAATGGATTTTGGAGCAACGATTCTGAATGCACCAGAGAAAAAACCACTTCATGGACAATGATTGAACAATTCCAACTAAAGCTTCATTAGTCGCACTAGAGCTCCTAAAGTCCTTGTGATTCATAGTCATCCATAAGCAATCGAAGGTCACCAAAAGGTTAATGACCATATATGATCCATAAGATTTTAGGTGAAAATGAGAGGAAAGAAAGTGAGGGAAGAGAAAGATAACATAAAATTCTACCTTCCATCGTTTGGAGCCATCAATAAAGCAAGAGTAACACTAGACCCACCAAAATATTATTTCTTCTCGTTGCCGGATGGAAAGAGGTAAATACACCACTATTTTGATGAAAAAAACGTAAAAGTCCCTAATTAACATTAATAATATATATTATTTAAATCATAATTATGTCTGATTGATTCTTAAATAGTTTCCTTTTTATTTTAGTATACTCACTCATATGGATTCACTGATAATGATTTGCATATTTTAATACATAAAAAAATATAAAATACAAATATATATATATATATATATATATATATTAATATTACTTTATAATATTTATATATATTACCACAATTTATTTATATAAATCTATATTTATATATACAGAGGTATTTATGTCATCGTATATATTTTTATTTTTATCTTTTATTTTCTTTCCTTTCACTTTCTATCCTACCAAACAACTAAAATAATCATTCAATTTTCTATTCTTTTTCTTTCTTCTCACATTCTTTACATTCACTTTCTTTCCTTTCACATTATTTTATCAACCAAACATAATGTAAGGGTGTGTATCTACATTACATTTATACTCTTGAGCTAGCCTTACTACAATTTTATATTATAATATTATTTGAAAAAACATATAATTAAATATATAATATGTATGTGGTAAAAAAATTACACTATGTGGTAAATATATAGTACCAATTACTATAATTTTTAGATACTTGTTATGTGGATTTAATTTCTCAAGGTTCAATTTACTATATGCTTTATTTTTTTTTTCTTCTTTTTGATGACAAACATATGTTTTAGTAATTGGTACTA
>JBBPBP010000001.1:63479492-63507246 GCA_037974735.1 Cicer chorassanicum
AAAAAAAAACTAAGAAAGAATAAACGAAGAATATTCAACCAATAATACCAAAAATAAAATGGGTTATAATCAGCAGGCCGATAATGATAGTATTTTAGTGGTGCACGAATCTCAAATATTAAAGTTGAGCAATAGAGAATACTTGTTAATTCGGGTGCGTGGAATTGCAGCAATGGTGTCGTGTGATTGAGATCTATTAAGAATTTTAGGTATTAAGAAATGCTTGAAGCAATGGCAGGGAAAGACTAAATCTTTTTATACAAACCACAGTCCACAGGTACATCATCAATAACAATTTTACTTGTACTATTAATTTGTTTCATTGATGATTTATAAGTACGGTCCAGATTTTAATCAAGATCCAAAATGCAGAAAACCCGAATCCTATAATTACCTAAGTTTTTTAAGCTTTTCGAGATGTGCTCTAACCCAAGCATTAAAAAATAATTAATGTCATACAACTAATTTATTTGATCAAATGATGAAACATGGTACTTGCCTACTAGGTACACTAGATCGCCTTAATTATGATGAACAAAGTCAAACGGACCCTTATTTTGGATTTTAGCTTATTGATGATTCGCTTTTTTAATTTTTTGGATAGATAATAAATTTTATACAAACAAGCCAAAAATAAAAAAATTTGGTCTTTCTTTTTCCACGTACACTGAGCCAAATATGAGTTATGAATTTAGTTTACTTAGATTCCAATAGTTGAATCTCTCTTCTTTAACACATATATCCATCTCAAAAAGCTCTTTTGTTTTTGTTCTTGAGAGAGGGAGCAAAAATTTTCCAATGGTTGTAGCTAAGAACAATGAAAAATTCATAATTTCTAATCTGTAGCAACTCTCACACACGTTTATCATTTTTTATTTTTAGCAAACCATAAACCAATTTATCCCTGTAGATATATATGCCTTCAAATTTTTTCAGTAGTGGCCGAAGATTTAAATAATCAAGAGAGAGAATGTATAAGAGTTTTTCTACAAGATGATGAGTAAAATTTGGTGTATGGACCATGATAAGATTTAATGGACAATTTAATCCAACGGATATAAATAATTGGTCTAAGAACCAATTTTTTTATTGGTCCATTTTTACGTTCAATAGATACCTTATGTATAAGAAGAACAATAATATTTTTTGATAGCTGTAAGAACATTGATATGCAAAGATCCGGATTCAAATCTGGATTCTCCATTTTTCCACATTTAAAGTGTGTAAGTCTAGCCATTAGCCTACTTGACAAAAAAAAGAAAAGAAATGACTATTACTAAGTGGAACTAAGCAAGTAACTAAAAAAAACAAATCAAAACCACTATTCAATTCTCAATTTCTTATTAAAAGTTATCAGGAGATTAAAAAAAATCCAATAATAAAAAAACCAAAATATTTTAATCAAATTTGAAAAATGAAAATAAAAATCAGAACGCAGGTACTCTAACTCATTCTATTCCTCTTTATCATCTTCCTCTATCAAAATCCTCTTGCATGCTTCATAGCACATGAAAGAGATTCCTGCAGCAGGCACCAACTTCATGCAGCTTGGTCCTAATCCTCTATACAAACCTTGAATACCTTCTTGCTCAAGTATGCATGCAAGTGCATGAATCACGTTTTTGTAAACCTGTCTTCCACTAAGTGCTCCCACTTGCATTTGCTTGCGAGCAACTTCAAGCGGGAAAGTAGCGCTACTTGAAATTGCGCCAGCTGCGGATCCTATCAAAAGGGTTTCAATGTTGCCAATCTTCTCTTGTTTAAACACTTTTTTGTACACTTTCCTTAAAGTGTCATAGGCAAAGTAATTAGTGGCAGAATATGGAATAACTCCAATAAGACTAGGAGCAAGGCCTCTATAAAGTTCCGAAGCACCCTCTTCTCGAATTATTTTCACAAAAGCGTCTAGTAGACCGTTATAAACACCTCTCTACAAAAACAACAATCCACCTTAAAATTTGCTTGCTTCTTGGTACAGTGCCGTAGGATAAATATGGAAAATGAGTAAACCTTCAATTTGGTCCATAAACTATCACTGTCTTTTAATTTTGTGTCTGAACTATACAAATATAATAAATTGTCCCTAAACTATTCTCAATCCTTGAAACGAGTTCCTCAGTTACTTCCAAAATAGGAGAGAAAGTGAGATAGTTCAGAGATTAACTTGATAGATTAAGAATAGTTTAGGGACTATTTATTGCATTTTTATAGCTCAGAGACCAAATAGGAGAGAATGAAAGTTTAAGGATTAAATTGAAGGTTTACTCTGCGGAAAAACGTGAGCTTGTTTTGTTTTACAAGTACTACATACCTGGATAGTTAATCTAGTCTTGAGTAATTCTAGAGGATATGTGATAATAGTTGAACTAACACCAGCACAAGCACCTGCAATCAATGATGGAGGAATAGGGAGTTTAGGCTGTTCCCCAAGCTTTGAGGAGAGGTTCTTGTTAACTGTATCATAAGCAAATAGCTGCAGCAAATAGTGCAATATATTAAAATGCGTCAAAAAATAACAGTTAAATCTATGCTCGTCGTGATTAATTCCTAATCAAAGACGAAACAAAATGCATCAAAAAGATAGTTAATATACTATGACATACAAGTCGACTTTATTATCACTGTCTAACAGAACATAGTTCTTTTCAAAATTTGAAGCATTAATGAGAACTACAGGTTGTTGCTTTTCAATATAAATGTTGCATGAATTAGATTTGAATAGTTTGATGCTTTCTTGTCTTAAAATAAAACAAGACTTTCTTCAGCAACAAAGAGGGCTATTATTACTTATCATATACGTGGTTCCGCAAATCAGCATTCTATCACCGAATCAAATTATGGAAGCTCTTTACACTAGATTAACTTGGACAGCCAGTGACATGCCTAGAATTTTCAAAAATTGCAAAAGTGGAGATACAAACATAACAACAGTTACCAAAAACCATGACCATCAAAAGTAAAAGCTCCTTTATTACTTATAAAAATGTTACAGTTAACTTACCACACCTTACAGCCAATTTGTTTTAAATTTGAGTGAGAAGCAAGCAGAAAAAATGTTTTCCCGTATGTACTTTTTATCAAAGGAAATTCTTCTTGCCTCCTGGAATCCCGTTCGAAACCTCTCAAAAGCTAAAACAAACGGCCTACTAGGTTGTAAAGGAAAGGTAACCTAATGGAAAGATAAAAGCAGAGAAAATAAACCATTTAAGAGGTAAAAGATCATGGAATTCATTTGATTGCGCATGATTTTTCTTGACACATTAGTAGTATACACAAGTTAACAGGTAAAAACTTTTTCAACTTAAGATAAAAAGCACCTACGTTTAATTAGGGCCAAGTAGCAGACTGACCTAAATTGAAGGATTCTTATGGTTGCATGAAAATTCTTTATTAACATAAATCAAACAAAAGTAAACACTAAAATTATTTACATATGTTAAAAAACTCACTCAGGGATATGTGGTAAGTGAATACAAATAAAAATAAAACAAACTTTGCGGCAATACAATTACCTAAACTTGTCAGAAAGATCATTCTTGCAGAAGGGAGATGCTACCTAAATTGATGTCCTTTTCAGTTAGGAGAATATGAACAATTAAATTGTTGAAAATGACAGGATAATTTGACAGCTAGTTAGATATACTAGACCGGATATTTGGCATTGTGATTGACAAAATATAACTGAAATCCAGATTTCATAATCTAAATCATCAGCTGATGAGATTGAAGGGCTGCCTGTTCAATTTTTTAAAGTGATTTTACGTTTTTATTTATTTCTGAACTATTTTCACAATTTACTATTTTTCAACTAATGAAACATTTTTTAACTTTATGTATTCTCAAAAACTTAACATCATATTTTAAACAAATATTTCAATTAACAATTGCCCTAAACATAGACTTAAATTCTTAAACGCTTGTTCTTCACATTGAAATATCAATGATCCTCCTAAAATACAAAAACTAATCCAACCAATAGAAAAACAAGTTTCTTTTTTTGGGTAAAAAAAAAAAACAGTTCCTTGACATAAAAAAACACAAACCAATAATTTTTCAACAACACATATACTGAAGAAATCAAATCAATGAACACAAAATCATTCAATATAACATAGTATGAAACAAAAACAATTAAAATGATAAAAAAAAAATTGAAAACAACCATTTATATTAATATTATTACCTCAATGGCCTTGCTAGGTGCAACCCTTATGACATTGACAAAATTACCCCTAAACAACCCTTTCCACCCATCAGTCTTCATGATATTGTTAAACACCTCACCAGAAGAATGACCACTACTTCCAACCATCAAATGAGTCCTAATAGTTTCCAAAGGTGCAACAGCAGTCCTTGAAATAGCCCCTGCAAAAGCACCACTAATCAACCTCCTCAAAGAAGGGTTTTTCACCTTAATCTTAAACTTTTTAAGACTACCCTTTTTCTTCCCCTTAACACCTTCCACTATTTCATCTTCATCCTCATCAGGAACACCAAGAATCTTCACTTTCCCTTCTGATTGCACATACCTAATGTACAACTCAGTGCATGGAATCCTCATTCCATTGTTTCGTTGAGACGATGAATCAGAAGATGAATTTGGTTGTTGAATTCCACCAAAACCCATACCCATTTGACCAATACTTGCAAATAAACCACCAGTGTGGTGGAAATGATTGTAATACCCTTGTTCTTGAACATCAACGTCAGCCCATTGAGAACCCAGATTGGAGATTGAGAAAAAAGCGTGTCTTTGGTCATCAAAGAGATTGTTTTTGTTAATTCCTTTGCGACCCATTAATCAGAAGGTTGTGAGAAAGTATTAAACCCCTTTTGGAATTTTGTAGCGGAGAAAAGAGAATGAGAGAAAGAGACGGCGGAGAATGCGAGAGGGGGTAGGTGGTGTGAATCTGTGTGGGAGTATGTTTCTCTCTCAACAACAACGACAACAGACCAATCTTGAGAGAGAGAGGATTCTCTGTATCAGTGGAGGGCTTGCGTTATGTTGAATTGAATGGAAATATTTTATATTTATGTTGTTGTCTATACAACCAGTACGAAACGGTTCGGGCGATAGGTACGAAACGGTTCGGGCGATAGGTACGAAACGGTTCGGGCGATAAGTACGAAACGGTTTGGGCGATAAGTACGAAACGGCTCGGGCGATAAGTCATGAATTCAGATCATATACGTAGAATATATAAGAAAATAGTTTCATGGATATGAGGTTAAAATAGTTTTACATCCAAATTTATGCATTTATAAAGGATTTGAATTTCTCTATGTTTAATTCAAACGAGAAAGTGTGATTACCGTTTTACTATTAAAGTATATTAAGATTTATAATTTAAAAAATTATAAATAAGATCAAATATATTTTAATAGTAAGATGATAAAATATGATGTTATTTTTAATTTTAAACATGAGAAAATTTAAATATTTTATAAAAATGAGTTGAATAGCATAATTTAATAGAATACATAAGTTTTACAGGATGTAATTGTAAATTTACTACGGTATATCTTGTTTTCTATAATTGAAAAGATTACCTAAATTATATTATTTGAATTTATTTTTAATTTATCTCAAGAGTTTATATTTTTCTTCTTGATTTATATAAAAAAAATAGCAGAATATTTGTACCAAAACAACAAAGAACTAGAGGAAGGTATTCCGTTTTCTCAATAAATATATTACCCGAATAAATCTAAGAACCTAAATTTTTAAATGATTGTTTAAAATATTAATTATTTCATTGATAAAAAATTTTAAAATTGTAAATAAAATATTTCAAATTAAAATAAAATTGAAAGAAAAAAATTATACCTTAACTTGTCAACCTTGTATATATAATAATTTAATTTATATATATCAATAATGTAAAAAAAATATTTTATATTATTAATTAATCATAACTGTCGAATCAATAAAAATATTTAATTTCTACTTTTACCACGATGTAATGGGGTAAAAAATTTTACATGCATAAAAATTAAAATGTATGTATATAAGTTGGTAAACTCTATGTACAACTGAGTGCATGGAATCCTCGTTCCATTTTTTTTACCAATTCTTCCCTACCATAAAATCTCGTTTTCTCTGCAATTTAGCCTTACTAGTTACTATTATAATTTATCTTAAAAATAAACGTAAATGTATATATTTGATGTGAAATTTAAACTAAATAGATTACTTCTTATTGATCATATTTATTCTCATATTTGAGACCATGATTTGTTCAAAATATTACGTTTCTGTTTTTATTTTCATGATATTTGGGCTGGGAACAGAAGGGAAAATAATCACTTTTTTTTTTCTTGAGGAAAGAAAATCTCTTTTTTTACACCTTTGATCCTATTATGATTCTATATAACCAAAACTTTAATGTATACTTTCTTAGCATTGGAGTTTAATTTTTGGGATTTGACTCATGGGGCATAGAATTTATTTTATGAAATAAACAAAGATTTGCTTTTAATAATTTCAAATACAATAAAGAGATACTGTTAATAATTTCAGGTGATGTTTACTACTCCATCTATAGAAAAAAATGATAAAACAATTTAAATATTTCTCTTAATTATCTTAATTTTCTAATTAAGATGTATATTTTTTCCTAAATAAATCAATCATTTTGAAGTTTTCAAATCTTAGGCCTGTTGATTGTTTATTAACAGGTGGATTTGAAATTCGACCTAATGCATAGCATTGGTGTTTCTATAAAAAAATTGAACTAATTTACCAAAAAAATAATTGTAAGAAAAAGTAGATAGATATGCAAATGTTAAAATACTCAGTAATTGAAGGTTTTGTTGAATAAAATAAAAATAATGATTAAAAAAATCAGTGAAACGAAAAAAAATAAAATTTCATGGAATAATTAATATTCTCGTTTGCTGATGAGGCCTCCACTGAGCAAGCTACCAATATCAAATCCATCCTTGATGTCTTTCGTTTGCATTCGGGCCAATAGGTTAGTACTTCAAAATCTAAGTTTTATTTTCCAATAACACCCTTAGCTCGCTGTAGATTCCAGTAATAATATCTTGAATATTGAGACCATAGATCTTAGGAAGTATTTGAGGGTGTCTATTATAACCGGTAGAAATGAGAGGCATGTTTTGAAAGAAAAAAAAAAGAAAAAAAAAGAAAAAAAAAAGAGAAGCATTCATACGCTTTTATTGTGGACAAAGTAAGGAGGAAGCTATCCGGTTGGAAATCCAACTCCCTTTCTATGGTCGGTCGTATTACTCTAACTCATTTGTATTACGAGTCTTTCAAATTATGTGATGCAATATATAGTTATCCCTATGTCTATTTGTGATAAAGTGGAGAGGCTTTGCAATAATTTTATTTGGGGGCTACAACTAATGTTAAAAGATGCCATCTAATCTCTAGGTCCACTATCTGTAAGTCTAAGGAGGATGAAGGTCTTGGGTTCCGCAACTTGAGAAGTGTTAATATTAGTTATGTGATGAAGTTAGGTTTGGAGGCGATGACAAAACCTAATGCTTTTTGGGTTAGAATTTGTGTACTAAATATAATTGTGGAAATTTAACTATTCATTCCATTGATTGTGGGTCTAAAGCTTCTCATGTATTGATGGGTATTGCTAATAAATAGCTTTTGGTAGAAAATTTGCACTAGCTATGTTGTCTATTTTTGACAAGATGACTGGGTAGCAAGAGTGGGCAAACTTTGTGATATCAGCCCTTCAATCCCTCCTCAATATCACAACTTTACTGTTAGCGACTATGCCTCGAAAGAGGGATGAAGTTGGACCCTCGTCAATCAATCCTTTTCATCTTATTGTGTACAAAAATAGCTATTATCAAACATTGGACCCTTGTCAATCAATCTTTTTCATCTTACTTTGTACAAAAATAACTATTATAAAACATCCTGGCTCAAGGCTTGATGATTTTTCAATATGAAAGTTTTCTAATGATGATTTTTTTCTCTATATAATCTGTGCTTTGCTTGTTGAGGACTCCAACACTGTCCATTCTCATAGTTTTAACCTGACTTGGGGGCAAGGCCCTCCTAAAATTCAAACTTTTCTTTGGAAAATTTGTCACAGCAGACTCCTCACTAACCTGACTCGCATGTTGGAGCGAACGCCGTGAAGAACCCAGAAGATTATCAAAGGAGCCCAAAAGTAGGTCAAACACTTCGATGAGTTATGCACCTCGTCCATTACTACTTTCTTCATCAATATTTTTTCTTGTTTAGCCAAATGTAATTACAACTTGTATTTTTTCTTGTAGTTTTCGTTCATTAGTTACATTGTATTTTCTTTGATTGTATTGTTCATCACAAATTGGAATGTTAGTCCACACTTCCAACTAACATAGGCTATTAGATATTGTTAAGACTGAGGAGCTGATTATAGGTAATTATAAGTTGATTAATATTGACTACACTTTAGTCATGATTTGTTAGCTTAGTTACGGTCACTATATAAAGTGTATCATATATTGATTATAATTAACTTTTCTCGTTGAATCAATTCCAAATAATTCAATATTTCTCTCAAGTATTTCTCTTTTTACTGGACTCCACTCTACCATGCTTCCCAAAAGATAGAACTATATGTTTCAAATTTTCAATTATATTTAATTTGTTCTATGATGAATATGAGTGATTAATTTCTTTATCTTGGCTTTGTGGGTATTTCAATTATGAGCCAACCCCAACTCGACTCACTCTTATTATAGGCTTAACCCTTGAGCCAACCCGTGAATAGGGTTGGCCTGTTTTCACAGCTCAGCTCCCTCTACCTTTCACTCCTCTCCCCGACAAACCCCCTTTCCTCCAACAGCCCCCTCCCATAATCACACCATCCCCAACATAGCATAGGGATGTCACCACAATCTTGGAGCTGGTGGGAAAGACTGAGTGCTTGTATATGATGTGTAACCACAATCTTGGAGTCTAGTACTTAAGCACATGTAAAAGTGGTAATTAGTTGTAACTCACAAAAGAATGATCTTGCATAATCAAAATATACATCTGTAAATTACACACCAACTTGACAAAATAACAAATTATTATTTAATCAATCGTAACAGCTAACAACTACTCAGATAAGATTGAATCTTTTAGCATTTATTAATCAAGAACTTATTCAGAAGTACAATTTATCATGCATTGCTGCGTTATTTAGGATAGCTGTGAGTAATAAATAATCAGCAGTCAATACTAATATCACTAACTTGTTCACTTGTTGCTATTGCTGCGTTATTTAGGATAGCTGTGTGCTTATTGCTGATAATAAGAAAATTATTGCCCGAATAGCTGCATAAAAGTATACAGTCAATTTGGCGTTAGAAATGGTTTTTGTAGCGGAATAAAAAAACTTACTTTCAAATTGACGATGACTCAGAAAGTAAGCTGTCACAATCTTTTTGAAATTTTTTATGCTGCCTCTGAAAATAAGGGTGGAAATTACTGACTCCGTCCAAGTATAATGGAGTTTGCATTTCAATCAGGCGTGAGACCTACAAAGAAAAACCAATGTTAGTATTTTCTTCTTAGTTGATCTTTAAAAGTTCCCACAGCAATATAAAGAACTTAGGGCATTTACAACACATTTAGAACTGACTAGTCTGTCAGAAATTTAGTTGACAAAATAAATTACAATAGAAGTTATGCAGCTTTATATATTCTAATTCTATTATAGTATAGTGTTATATAATGGTTTTGCAGCACAACTAAAATTCCGAAACGGTCACTACTCACAGCTCTTTGAAAAGCAAACATCTCTTCTTGACCAGATAGTATGGATGTGATTCCAACAGGGGTACCTCCTGAGCCCACACTACCTTCTGCTAAGACATCACGGCGAAGTCTCCCGCCTTCAGCCTCTGTTTCAAACTGGAAGCTGGAACCAAAACAAGAGTGAGGAGGTTCAGTTACCAATAATATGTCATTAAGAAATATCTTGCAATAAAAAGAATAATGGCCCAAAAAACAGAACCTATGCAAACTATTAAATATGACCACAAATTGTCAAGAGAAGATGTATTTTACAAGGAATTTGACAATTTCCTTATTTTTTACGTCTGTTAAGTCTGTCTACATTCAATGCCATGTCTGGAAACACATTGGACGTGTACCTTTTAAATCAGGGTATATGGTCTCCAACTTCTCAATTCAATCAGTAAAACCACTTTTACAATGATCCTGGGATCTATGCAACCTAACTTGACAAAAAATAGCAGTAACTTAACATAAATCTATGGTACATTGAGAGCTTCTTGCCAAGTATCACATTTTATGCTAAATACTGGCAAAAGTAATGTGTGACTTCTTGTTTGGTCAGATAGAAATTTGTTGCAGATTACAGGGACTTCAATAAAAAACCGGACATGGTCTGTTAGGGATCTAGAGTTTAGAGAATCCTTAGAGGAAGCAAAATGCAATAAAAAAATTATAAATAGAACGTAGAAGAGACGGGAATGGAAAATTGAAGAATGAATCAAAAGCCCAAAATCCAAATGTGTTCCCAGATTCTGGATCATGCAGTAAACAACCCTAAAATGTGGCTCAGGTACTCTATGAGAAAAAGAAAATAATAGGTCTGAATTTGGTTTGTAGAAGTTATTTAATTGTGTAATACTGTAGTTAGATGGTAGGAAATTGTGTAGCAAGCATTAAATTGCATGTGGTGTAGTTATATGAAGGACAATCGAAGGATGATGACTGAATTGCTGCACTATGAGTCTGTTTTGAAAAGACCAATAAATGACTGACAAGGGTTGAAACCTCTTCGGTTGGAGATTCATCTCCTGCTGATAGTTTTTATCAACCAGGTTCAACAAAACAACAAGGTGGGGCTAGGGATGCGTATAAAATGTCAATTAAAAAGGTGGAGTTGCCTATGTTTGACAAAACAGACCATGTAGCATGGATCACCGGGGCTGAAATTTATTTTCAAGTTCATAACAGATTTGAAAAGGTCAAGGTGATACTTGCCCGAATCTGTATTCACGAAGGGAGAAAAAATTGACTAGTTTAATCTTCTCCAAGATACCAATGAGAACTTGACTGGGGATAAGTTGACAATGGCGCTAATAGATCGATATGGAGAGCAAGTACAAAAAAATCCCTTTGAGGAATCAGCAGCAATAAGACATATTGGTACCATAGAAGAATATATAGAGGCTTTTGAGTTGAATTCCTCCCAAGTACAAAAACTACCTAAACAGAAACTCGTCTGAAATTGCATGAATGGACTTCTACCATCTATAAAAGAGAGGTTTGCACTCGCAGTCTCAAAATAGTGTGCAGTTAATACAAATGGCTTCAAGATAGGTAACAAAATTAACCTACCGGCTTTGTGAGTTTGTGTGAAGTTCAATAAAGTTTCTGTTTTAAACATATCAAAGAATCCTCCTAACAATCTTTTGGAATCCTCTCTTTATACATCTTTCACCTATTTAATCACTGATCTTAACACAATTTCTGTCTCGATAACAACTCTGTCCAGTCTATACATCTTTCCTCTAACTGTTTTATATTCTTGGAACTTACATCTTCCAAGTCCTGCCTTTATCAATCAAGGCCTAACATGGTTGGTTGAGGAAAGCAATACCCATGAATCAATGATAAGTTTTTACAATAATTTCTTTTAAAATGAGTTTGTCAAGCAACGGCGCTAACAAACAATCTAGAATTGAGAATCTAATGTAAATGTTTCCAATATGAACCCCCCATTCCCAGCTACAAGGCATAACAAGCATCAGAATCAACGCTGGATAATATATTAACAGTGAAGTGACAAAAAGGTAAATAAAATTATCACACCACTACTTCAGTAGATCCAAAGTATTTATACTTCGCAAACCAAAAGCTTCCCATGCATCATAGATCTCATACAAACATATAAGAATTACCTCTCCAAGTCAAAAAGTGTGCCCTCCTCAGTTCCTTGAAACAATTCATCAATTGAAGAGGATGCCAAACAACATAGGCAAGAATGATGATTGTATAACTCGTCAATAAGAGTGATAAATCTCCGGGCCTGAAAAGTAGAAAATGTTTTGTTTGCTCAAAATAAGATACAGAAATACAGAAAGAGAAGTGTATTAAATTGTAAAGTCATGGCTGATGCATTAAAATTTACGCGTTGCATTTGAGGAATATCTTATGAAATTTAGATGCAGAGTAATAAAGCAAGCTTTGTCCCACAATTTGTCTCCTTAAAAAATATAAGGCAGTTATCAACACATTTGAGGCCAACTCAACCTATCTTAATAAATACCTTGTCACGAATTCGCATACTCATCACTGGAATATCAGATATGAAAACAGTGTGATAGTTTTCAGCTACTGCAATATAATCTGCTGCACCCAACTGAAAATCAAAACAGTTAGAGAAAGGGAGAGAGCCTACTTCATAGCAGCCCAAAATATTAACTTTAGCTACTTTTACCATCACATTAAGGTATGAGTCTATTGTTGCTATGATTAGGATATCTATGATATAAAATTTTCAAATAAATAGATATCATTTATGAGGCTCGACCAGTGACCCATCAATCCAATATTCCGACTCAGTTGAGTATCAGTCCAATTTTAATAATACTGGCTAAAACATTATCAAACAAACTTAGAACTCAATTTGTTTCCTATTGTTGAAGTTATGGGGGTTTACATTAAAAAAGGAGAAGAGAAAGAATAAAGACTTCCGAAATATGATTGATGTGTAAGCATTAAGATATTGATAATTTATTTGATACAAAAGCCTAACCTATAAGGGTGGAGACAAAGATCCTTTGTCTGACAGTGGCGGCAGTGGTTAGAAAATATGGATAGCATGAAGGTGTATGGTTGATTAGAAGAATAGAGTTTTATAAGGACATTTCAGTTGATGTATTTAAAATATTCTAAACCCAGATATCTTCTCTCCCCTACAAATGCCCTCAATGTTGGAAGGGAATAAAAATTGAGTAAGGAGGAATTTTGCTTCTCTTCATTCCCTCCCCTCGGTTACCCCCTGGCCAAGCGATATGTCTGTAACTATATTTCCTAGGAAAGAAATACTTTAAACAGCTACCAAACAAAAAGAAAGAACGTACTGGGCGACCACAGAGATAGTCAAATGTAAAGCGGGCAACTCCATCACAGCTTTCAGGAACCTCAAGTGTCCTGTCACAAAGAAATTATATGACTCATGTTTATTATGCATCCTTGTTTGACAGCATTAACTGTAAATGGGATACTTATTACCTTCCAAACATAACTGAGATGGTGTTGGAGATTATGTTTCCTCCAAATGTGTCTGTTACATTGTGCCACTTTTTCTCAAATTCATCTATGGTTTCCCTTTCAATAGGCCATAAATAGTGTACCTGCATATCTATACCCACTGAAATTCCCGTATGTTTAAATTCTAATAGGCATAATATGGCATGTCGTTAACATGATGCAACTATCCGAATACACTGCATGGATAAAAAAACTACAGTTGACTTTTAGCACAAGTTTCATTAATGAATATTGTTCAAAAACAAAGCATTATACACTAGAAAAGAGTTTTTTCAAGTGATATCAAACATGGAAGTGTCCTCATTTGGGGACTTTCCAGTTTCCACCCTATAATTATGTTGTTGAGAGTAGAACGATTTTGGTTGTACAAATTTTGTAATGTTGGAAGCATCATAACTTTGTAATTGACAAAGAAGCTACATTTACATAGTAACTATTAATGATCCTTTTTTTGTATTGATGTACCTAACGATCAAGAGCCACAACTTTTCTTTTATGGTTAATCAACCATTATGGCCCTGTTTACACTCCCTTAAGAAAACCAAGCCCAACAATATCAATCTCAAAATGACATGGGCTACATCAACTAGGGTATATACCCAATGAGATGAATTATCGCCAATGCACACATTTTTTCACCATCAGAAATGAAGACTTTGTTTTTCCCTTGATAGGTAATACCTTGTACGGCAGTGAAGCCAAGAGCTAACAACCCAAGCTATTGATTGTTCCCCCTCTATCGGTACCATAATATCAAATTTTTATTATAATTTTAATAACTTCAGCAATATATTCTAAATGATGTATATAAGAAATCAATGACCACGGTATAGTGCAAATGCAATTACTAGAGATGCATATCATAAAAAAGAATTAATTTAGGAAAAAAACATTCAAACTACTGTTGGATATTTCTCTACTACTATGGCTGATCAAAATGAAAAATTAGTAAATTACACTACTACTTTGAAATATATTGACATCACACTTGTGTGTATAAGAAATCAATGACCACAATATAGTGGAAAACTGCAAATACAATTCCATGAGATGCATATCTTAAAAAAAATCTGACAAAAAATTAATCAAATTATTGTTGGATTTTATTCTACTACTACTATGGCTGATAAAAAAACATTCTACCACCTAGAAATATACTGACATCACTTGTGCACAGATATTTTTCGATAGTTCAGATAAATGTGATGAAAGTGGCAGATAAACTCTCACCCGGTTTACTGATCTTTGTGCTATATAACGACGGTAGTCAATTTCACTGCCTATCAAAACCTTCTCGCAATGTTCTTCCAATTTGGAGACAAGTTTTTGGAAGATTTCTCGTTGCATACCAGCCTGAACAAAAAATCATTTTGAAGAAATTGTCGATAAACAAATATTAGTCTCTTTTCCAATTGGTCTACGATTCAGATCCTCCAAAATAAATGATCAGGGATCTCATCAGAGTATTTATCAACCCCCTGCAACATATTTGAATAACAAGGGAAAACGATAACACATCCAGTAAACAGGTTGACTAGTAAAGAACACACCTCATTCAAGTCCTTTGGTGCTCGGTTACTTGTACCCACAATGATAGTTCCACTACTCAGCAATCTGCTTAGAATTCCAGATAAAGCCACAATAGCAAATACATCAACAGTCTGAAATAGAGTGTCAAAGTTAAGTCACGATCTTCATTACAAGCCAAAGTATGAAGAAAAACAAGTGACGTGATACCTAGGAAGCTCAACAATGATGTTAACCATAAGCCAAGGAGGAAGATAAAACATATGCAACTCAAAGCTTACAACAGTGGTGTTCATAGCCTACATTGAGTTTCCACCAGATAGTATGATCTGGAACTGAAGTAAAGAGATGTGTGGATAAAGTATTTCTAACCAAAAAACCTGATGAAATAACACACTAAAATGGACTGGGAAAGTAGAAAACAATACAAAATGCACACTTCCATAAACCCCTTTGAAATGAATCATGAAAAACTGCTTCAAGTGGGGAGCAAGAGCCCAGAGTTCACCGAAAACACAAACAGGCTACTAAATAAGAGAATATTCCTCAAGTGTTAAATCAAAGTTGATGAATAGGAGTACGGAAATCTATAATTTAGCATACAAATATGGTGAACACATTATAACACAAATTAGTAATTTTCCTTTACCTGTATCTCATCAAAGCACAAAATGCTAGCTCCCTTTTCGTCCCCTTCTCGATCCAGAAAAAACTTATCTGCTACAGCTGGAAGAATGTTTTTCATCTGTACCTCTTGCTTGTATCTTTCTTCTGCAGCCAGCCATTCCTTAGCTTTAGTGTCAAAGGGAAGATTCATAATCCAACCAGCAATGCTCGACTGCAAAGGCTTCTCTTCCATTTGTTTCTTCCATATCTTGTGCATGTGTTCATTTATTCTAAGCATGGCCTGCACATGGATAGAAAAGTATAAGTATATCCCTTTCGGCACTATGTTCATGACATCGAATAATGGTCTTGCTATAGAAAAATGTTTATATTCCAGAAAATAGCTTTGATGATCTCTATGACGTTATGACCATAAGTATTCAGGTTACGCCATAAACATAGTAAAAGACTCACCTCATGAAAGTGATACCTTCTTCGATGTTTAACTATTCCTTCAGTGGCACTATAAAACATGTCCATCAGCATTGTCTTCCCTTCAGCATTAAAAATACGAGCAAAATAATTAGAAAAGAAACTGAAAAAATAAGACTAAAAAGAGAACCAGGTTAATAAATAATATCGACTTTGACATGTGACATAAATGAAGCAACCAGAAACTTTAAGCAATACCATAATTAGAAATTGAACCAGGCCATTGTAATTTAAAATTACTGGTAAACATAAACATCAGCCATAAAAGAAAAGAGTAATTTTGAACGTCTTGCTGATTTTATAACAAAATAACAAGATGAAATGAAGTTTTATAGACTCCTACTGTTAGCTTTGAGACATCGCGCAATAATGTTGAGACCAACATAGGGAGAAAAAAAAGTCCCTAAAAAACTTGTTTACATTAAAATGGAATCAAGAGTAACTCATTCATCTTCTAAGACAAGGAGTGTGCTTTTTAAAATCAGAGGAGAGCACAATGTAATTTTAACCATCTTAAGGATGGACAATATAAATTAGCCACAAAAGAAAAATAAAAGTAGATAAATACCACTCCCCACACTGCCATATATGTAAAGTCCTTTCGGAGCTGGAGGAGCAGTTGGACGGTGACCAACTAGTGAATCTAGCTTCTTCTCACGTTTAAGATATGACACCCATTTTCCTACCCCTTGCTCCACATTCTGTGGTCTTTTCCTGAGTCATTTACAAACAAATAAATACACAGCACATGTAGCTTTTATACAATGTACCTGAATAAAACAAAATTCGCAACAAGGAAACACAAGCCGAATCAAAAAATGCTATTTTCACTGAAAAAATTCTCATAATCAGCAAATTTTGATAGACAAGAGTACAATTCATACCAGCAATGAGGTAGCAAGATTTTTCTTCAGTAATCATTTCAAACTCGCCCACTCAAAATCAACAATATTTCATATCCATAATATTAAAAATGATTCTATCACACACATTTATTATACAGAAAAATAAAATAATCAATTCAATGGCATCCCCTTGTTATATGAATTGTACTCTTGTCTATCAAAATTTGCCTCATTTAATTTCTTTTGATCAAACAAATATTAAGCACCTAGTTGAACCAAAATCACTTTACACCGACTAAAAAATTTACCCGGAGGTCCATCTTTCAGTAATTTTATTGTTCAACCGTTTCCACCAATCCTCGTCCGTCTGCTGCTTCTCAACTTCCTCCATGAGAATCCTTCGCCGCTCATTCTCCCTACTCTTCTCCCAATTAGATAGATTAGCCTACCAAGTAAAGTTACCAATTCAAACACAATCCAAAAATCCACAAACAAATGAAGAAAATCATTAATTAAATTTAAACCAGTAATTAAAATTTTACATGATACTCTTCCATTTCTCTCTCATATTTCTCCAACCTTGCTAACAAATTCTCAAGCTCTGTAGCAACACTTTCTTGGTAAGGATCGTGTTGCAACTTCCCTTGATCAACAAGATTTTTGTACTGCACAAGCGGTCCTGAAAAAAATTGTTAGATATTGTTAGGAGTTTGTATAAGTAGTTATAAGTTGGTTAGAAATAACTACAAGTTAAGATTTGTTAGCTCGGTTATTATCACTATGTAGATACATGTATCTGTAATCAACTATTCTAGTTGAGTGAATTCCAAATAATTAAATATTTCTCTTTTTATTAGGCTGTATCATGTTTTTCAACAAAAATACATCAGAAATTTCACAAATAAATAAAGTAAAACTCAATTGAGAAAAATTGTTAATCTGAAATTGAAAGATGAAGAGGATAGGGATGAACCTGGACGGTTTTGGTGGCGGATGCGTGATGGATCGCAGTAAGAACGAAACGCAGTGGCGCGGAAGTTGTTGGAGGTTGGGATCGAAAATGCTAATTGGATGAGTTTGTTAGAGTTATTGTTATTGGCGAGAAAGTTCCAGAATCTTCTCATTGTTTTTTGCGTTTTGTTATTGCGTTTTTTCTCAGAACTTCACTCGCATTAGTATTTGGTTTGTGTATCGTTGAAAGCATGTATGTGATCATTCTTCATAACTCGACATGAGAAAAGTTTGAAATAAAGAAAGGGTAGATGGGAGGGAGTGACGTGGCTGTTTCCTTCACCACCAAAACAAACAAATTTCAATAACGTACACCAAACTAACTCGTCTTTACATTAAGAATTTAAGACCGGTTATTTTTAAGTTTCTTGTTGTTCATAAGGATATTGGAGATTCATTTTTTGAATTCCACTGGCATATAAAGTAAAATCTGACTGATTGTTATATTAGCTAAAATGTAAATTTGAATTTTTCCAACTAATTTGTTATTAGCTATAGCTCAATTACCTCAGTTAAAGTATGTTGGAGACTGTAGTTTGTAAATGTGTATATATTGAAAAATAATTTGATAACCAATTATTTATTTAAATTAATTGTTATGCACTAGCATGTTACATCCATTCATAAACTGTATTTAACAATGTAAAAAGGGAAGTATATATAAATTAAACTCTATTTATAAATTAATAAAATATAGATTTAATGAAAGTGTTTTATCCTATCCTCCTGTGAAAATATGCCGTCTTAATTTTAGTTTTGTTTTTTTTTTATTATTTATTTACAAAATTAATTTTTTTTTTTATTTTAAAAGTCGACAATTTTGATCATTTGCTTAAATTTTTGAGTAAAAAAATGACGATTTGACATATTTTACATGACATAACATACAATTTTATGATATAAAACCATCATTAATTATTCATATGTGATTAATTAAATTAAAAATTCTGAAGTTAAAAACTAAATTTTTATGACGTTTTATTTCAATTTTAAGAGTGTTAATCATTTTACATCATCGAATCATATGTCACGCTAATTAATACATCTCACGTCATCATTTTTTAGTTAAAAAATCATAGAGACCGTCGACTTTAAAATAAATGGATCAATTTCATAAATCAATTATAAAGAATGATAAATTTCACTTAATAATAGTGTGAAATAGTCCATTAAATTCATAAAATATAAAGAATAATATAGAATACGTTAACTAATAAAGAATATTTGATATGTTAATAATCTCAAATAAATTAACAAATTGAATTTAAAATATTTGATTAAATCAACAACAGAAGCAAATGATTAATATATAAAATAATATAAATTTATTTTTAATTAATATTTAAAATTTATAATTAAGAAAATGAAAAAAACTGATAAGTTCTTTTTTTTTTTTTACGAATTTGATAAGCTATAACTTGAAACATAATAGAACATCCTAAACTAAAAAAAAACTGTTACCGAACAACTTCATTTTGGTCATGATGATGAAGTTATACTAGTACAGTATGATAAAATCCAAGTTACTATCAACAATCCAACTCCCCTCAAACACCACAAAATCAAGACTAGCAGAACAAACCTGCTTAACACTCCTTCACTCTTCCCACTGCAACACATTCACCAAACTAACTCAAATCCAAACCTTCATTCTCAAACACGGCCTCCAAAACAACCCATTAATCCTCACCAAATTCGCTTCCACTTCCTCCAACTTAAACGCCATTCACTACGCTTCTTCATTTTTATTCCCATTTGACCAAACTACCCCTACCCAACCACCCTCCTACGATGCCTTCCTCTTCAACACCGTTATCAGAGCTTATGCTCAAACGCGCGATTCAAAATCAAAGGCATTGGACTTTTATAGAACCATGCTTCGTTACGGTGTTTCGCCTAATAAATTCACGTTTCCGTTTGTTCTTAAAGCGTGTGCTGGTGTTGGGAGTTTGAGGTTGGGGAAATTGGTTCATGGATGTGTCGTGAAGTTTGGTTTTGAGGAGGATCTTCATGTTTTCAATACAATGATTCATATGTATTGTTGTTGTTGTGAGGGAGAAGAAGGGGTTGAGATTGCTGAGAAGGTGTTTGATGAAAGTACTAAGTTGGATTCGGTGACGTGGAGTGCTATGATTGGTGGATATGTGCGTTTGGGACGTTCTGCACGTGCTATTGGGTTGTTTAGAGAAATGCAGGTAACTTCATTCAAACATGATTAAAACAAATATGGTTTAAATAAATACAAAATTCTTACTATTTTTTGCTTTTAATCGGAGTAATTTTTTGCTTTTATCTGCAAAATTTGTTCATATTCATTTTAGTCTCTACATATTATATGAATCAATTCCAACATAAATAAATATTGCAAGGTCTAAAATAAAACAATAAAAACCAAAAGCAAAAGTAATATATTTACAAGGACTAAAAAAATAGAGGGACTAAAAGTAAAAAAGATAAAAAAATGTAAATTTGCAGGAACAAAAGACATATTTAAACCAATATTTTCAAAAATAATTATGATGAAAATGGAATGTTGAATTATTGTTCTTTTAATGATATTATATTATACATATATGTCATTTACAAATTATTTTAATATGAAGTAAATGAGTCGAGCCTATAGTAATGTCTATACAGTAGTTCAACGAGTTTACTTAGACTGTCAAGTTTGACAACCTTGCATCATACTTTTTTCTTGTAATAATGTTTTACTAATAATATGCAGAAAGAGCTAATGTGTTCTGACCTGTTTGTCAAATGTTATCCTACTCATACAATCAATGTTTGTTCATGCAGGTTGTCGGTGTTTTCCCTGATGAGATCACGATGATATCAGTTTTGTCTGCATGTGCTGATTTGGGGGCACTTGAGCTTGGAAAATGGGTGGAATCATACATTGAGAGGAAAAACATTCATAAATCTGTGGAACTCTGTAACGCTCTGATAGACATGTTTGCAAAGTGTGGCAATATCGACAAAGCTGTCAAACTGTTCAGACAAATGGACTCACGCACCATAGTTTCATGGACTTCAGTAATTGCTGGTCTTGCAATGCACGGTCGCGGGTTAGAGGCTGTTTCAATATTTGATGAAATGGTTGAAAATGGTGTAACACCTGATGATGTTGCTTTCATTGGGGTGCTCTCTGCTTGCAGTCACTCGGGACTTGTTGACAAAGGAAGACACTATTTCAATTCAATGGAAAGGAATTTCAGCATTGTGGCAAAGATAGAACATTATGGATGCATGGTGGATTTGTTTTGTAGATGTGGATTTGTCAAAGAAGCATTTGAGTTTGTTCAAAACATGCCTTTTGAACCAAACCAAATCATATGGAGAACCCTAATAACTGCTTGTCATGCAAGTGGGGAACTCAAGCTTGGAGAGAGTATCTCCAAAGAGCTAATAAAAAACGAGCCGATGCACGAGTCTAACTATGTTTTGCTGTCGAATATTTACGCGAAATTGCGACGATGGGACAAGAAGACTAAGGTGAGGGAGGTGATGGATATGAGAGGGATGAAGAAGGTTCCGGGGAGTACGATGATTGAGGTAAACAATGAAATGCATGAGTTTGTTGCTGGTGATAAGTCTCATGATCAGTATAAAGAAATATATGAAATGGTGGATGAGATGGGCAGGGAAATCAAAAGGGTTGGGTATGTGCCTACAACATCTCAAGTGTTGCTTGACATTGATGAAGAAGATAAAGAAGATGCTTTGTATAGACATAGTGAAAAGCTTGCCATAGCTTTCGCTCTTTTGAACACTCCCCCTGGAACATCGATTAGGATTGTGAAGAACTTGCGCATTTGTGAGGATTGTCACTCTGCTACTAAGTTTATATCTAAGGTTTATAATAGAGAAATTGTTGTCAGGGACCGCAATCGCTTCCACCATTTCAAAAATGGTTTGTGCTCTTGTAGAGACTTTTGGTAATGAAAAATTGATTAGAACATCCAAGATTCTGCATTCATTTGCTGAAAACTTCAACCATTTGTAGAGGGATTCTATCATTTTAAAACATGTTTGAAATTAAATACAGTGTCTTCTAGTGATGTCAAAACATGGATCTTGGTTGGTGATTTCTCCTTTTCACAAATGAAAAAAGAAGGCATGAAACACAAAGGCATGAAAATAGAAACAGTTGTGGTTGCTGAATTTTCTGTTATTGAAACCAGCAAACACTTTTTTAGATTTCATTCTGAAAGCAAGTTTGAGGTAAATATCAGTACCAAATTTTCTACCAAATTTAAAAATTAATTTTATCACTTTTAGTTGAATTGAGGTTAAGAAATAAAATCAAGTTTTCGGATAGAAAAAATACATGTATTCTTACTATAATTGTATTGATAGTAATATCAATTTTAATACTGTCTGCTGTGAAATCAAAGATACATATGCAAACATTTATAATCAACCAATGATCATATTGAACTTTATAATAAGCAGAAGAAGAATTAGTAGCGGGTTATCAAACTGAATATTCGGGTATTAGATTTGGTTTATTTTACGTTGCTTCCTATTTAAACCTATTAATTTCTTCATTATTTGTAACAGTTCTTTACTTGGGCGGTTCAAATATCTCTATTCCGTACATATTCGTTTCTGAATTTTTTGAAATAAATAAAACATATGGAGTTTTTGAAACTACAATTGATCTCTTTATTACATTAGCTAAAACTTATTTTTTTCTCATTCGTTTCTATCATAACAAGATCCTCAAATTAGGATTGGTTTGGTTGTATTACAACTCAGTCGTTTTCTTAGTGTTTGATGAGTATCATATTTTTCTTATAAAATAGAGAAAGGCTAGTGTGATCTTATTGTAATAGAAAATGGCTAGTGTGATCTTATTGTCGTGGTTTCCTTTGATTCAAATAATGATATACATAATACAAGTCTCTTTACTGTTGTAGACAGGGCACCTTAGGTGAAATAATATTATTTCCTATTCCTTTAACATTATTGCATACTGCAGAAGTTGGCTTCTTTGGATTCATTGAGATAATGTTGATCTGATGCAATGTAATATTATCACACCCTATCTTGTCACAATCTAGCACAACAGCATTATCACCACTGCATGTTCCTTGGATATTACTAAATGTTACATCACTCACTTTTAGTGCTGAATCCTGCAACCAAAATAAAAAACAAAAATGATGCATCTTACTATCCATGAATAAAATCAACATGAAGTAATGGGAGAAAGAATATTAACCTTTCCTGGAGTATTCATGTAATGTTGATCAATTTGTATAGGGTAATATATTTCATTGACTATGATCTGATCGTAAACGATAGCTCTGGCGTATCCTTTTCCACCCTTCAAAAATGCAAAGGAATTTTTTTTTTTGATTAAATTTATGATACAAATATATAGTCTTATCATGTGATTTTTAATTTATTTTCAATTAAGTTGTAGTATTACCGGCCATGTCTTGATTCTTGCTGCACTACTAGCTCCATTGAATGTGCAATTGTAAACGTTCACATATTCTGCAAATTCATATTCTCCACCACCCCCTAGACTCCCCACACTGCATCACAATAAAATACATGCCAATTAATTATTCATTTATGAAAACATTAGTTTAGTCAAAGTTTATATCTCTAAAATTTATTACATATTAATTTTTGCTTTTAGTTTTTACATTTCATACAGTATTTTGACAAACCTTATGCCGTGAGTCCGAGGTCCACATGTAACTCTGGTGACATTCACAAATTGTGACCCGCCTTTAATCGCAATACAATCATCACCTATATCATAAAATTCAGTAACTATATATTAAAATCCTAATATCAATTTTTAAAAGAAACAGCATACTGACATGGAAAAGAAATTAGTTATAAATTTTTGTTTTAACCATTTGATTTTCAAAGAAAATTGATCATAATAATTTAGAATTCGATTGAGATGCGAATAAAGAATGAAATTGGACTAAAAATACATATATTTACCGCTTTGTATTACAGAGTCACGAATGTTAACTCGAACAGAGTTTGAGATATCAATTCCATCAGTATTGTGACTATCTTCTGGCGAATATACGTTGATATTTGAGATGGTCACATCTTCGCTATGGACTACATAGAGATGCGACCCTGGCCCATTAATATAAGTGAGCCCACTGACTTGAAGCCCATCACATCTTTCAAATAGCATAGCCTACATTCAACATTAAACATATACGTGACCAAAAAATAACTAAAATAAATTGAAATATATTCATATTCTAAGTGACATAAATTAGAACTATAGAAAAATAATAATCGGAAAACTTTCTCACCGTAGGATTTCCAATACATCCAACGGTTCCTGTAAGCTGCAAATTTGAAAATAATAGATTATTTGTGTATCTACTAAATTATATACAATCATGAATTTTGTAAAGAATAATTGATGCTTAGTATTAATATAAATGTCTTACATTGCCCCACCAATCATCACCCTGGCCATTGATTACTCCTGATCCATCAACCGTCATCCCATGTACGTTAGTGAAATAAAGCCACCGTCTCGAACATGTACCCCATGAATCTCTCTTAGGAGCTAGTATGTTTCCCCTAATCTGCATTACAAACATTAAATTTAATAAAATGTAAGCAATAATTTGATGAGTTTATTTAGATGTTTCAGTGTTATTATCAACTGAATTGCACTAGTCCCTTTGCCATATAGTTTTAGCATATGAAAGAAAAAAATAATTAAAGGGGTTCTAAGTTTTGTACCTTAATATGAAGATTTTGAGATTTGCAAGGACCTTGGAAAGTTATTTGACGCACAAAAAATGTATGTCTAGATGGCACCACAAGCGTTGGAGTCCCTTGATTTTGTGCTCCACATAAATCTTTCCATGCTTTCATAAAGGCCTATAGAAACACACTAGTATATCAACATTATAATTTTTCTCTATTATAAAGTGGATATATGTAAAATTAATCTAGATCAGAGATTAAAATAAAGATACAAAATATATATTTGTACTTATAAAGAAAATATATAAGAATAACTCATATAAATGAATTTGGATATTAAAAAAAAAAAAGATAGTACAGATTCAGGTATTGTTTTAATTTTTTAAGTGAATTAAATTTATAAATTGGGTCGCTTATAAGAGTGTAAAATATTTCATTTTCGATAAAAATAAATTATTTGTAATTTCTTAATCAATATTTTATGTACTAGTTAATATTTCTCTATTTTTTTAGTAAAAACATTTCTCTATTTTATTAGATACAGATAAATCATTGTTTTTCTTTTTTTATCAAAAAAGATAAATCATGATTCTTTATATATATATAAAAGTAAAATCACTATTCTGAATTATAAGAGGGAGATACTATCAAATAAGAGTACTAGAGGCAAGAATAATAATTCTTGAATATCCATTCACATACTAATGTTCAACGATAATGTAGAACGAATATTATTATAACATAATAATAATAATAAAAATTTAATAAAAAAACTAACTAAATAAAAAATGATATACATACTTGTGTATCATCAGAATGGCCATCTCCTTTGGCACCATATTGAAGCACATTAAACGTATTTTGTTGACAAAATCCAACCCACGAGTTGCAAGATACAATGCAAAATATCAGAAGGCCAATTATAAGCAAGTCCTGCATCATGAATATATTCATTGGATTTGAAATATCAAAAAAAGTACCATAGTTATTTGCAAACAATGAAACCATCATAGACGTGCATGTATTAGTACTTGTTTAGTTGTATAAATACTATTAATGTTTGCACAATTAATTGAAAGAGTAATGAGTAATTGTCCTTTACTTGAATTTACATTTAACTACATGTACTCGTTTAGTTGTCTAAATTAATTGCAAAAAATGAAACGAATAGAGAAATTGTGTTGCACCGTTTCATTCAACTGAAACTCATGGAGTTGAATTTAAGTGGACAAAAAAATTAATTCAAATCTATAATCTTATACATTCAAACAAAAACAAAAACTCACCATGGTGTTTATTTTCTAACAACGAGTGTGCATAAAAACTAATATTGTCTATACTTTATATATACGGTTTTTGCAGCACATTAATAAAAAATGAAATCGAATAGAATAAAACTATAAAATGATTTAATATAACAATTTTTCTTTTTTTAAAACGAGGTATAACCATTTTTCTTTTTGTAGAAAGAGAAATAACGATTTTTCTATAAAAAAACATTTAAGGTTACACATGTTAAATCTTATTAATTATCAACTATTTTCAATTAATTATCCATTTTTCTATTTGGTGAGAAGAAATACATACATATACATCCATATAAATGAATCTATAACATGAATAAAATAACTAGAATAAATATATTACCACTATAAAAGTAATAATAAAAAGTAACCTTAAGTAGCAATAAAAGTCAAATGTAATTACTAAAGATGTTAATAGATATTTATAATTAAATATTTGTAGACAAAGAGACGGAGAAAATCAAGAAAACTATTATAGATAGAAACTGATAAATATTTATCTATACAAATATTATTTTGAACAGATTCTCTTTTTAGTACCAGTTATATTCCAATCAAAAATAAATTTGTTTCAGAGTTTATAAAAATCACGTAACTTAGCTCATTTATGACAAAAACAATCACGTAACTTAGTTCATTAATGACAAAAACAATCACGTAACTTAGCTCATTAATGACAAAAACAATCAATGCAATTACTCCTTTCTTTTTTTGAAAAATTCCAAAATTGCCCTCTATAATTTAAATTTTTACTATAGTTTTCTTTGTATTTTTCTCATTCTATGTGACCTCAGGTTTTTTCATTTTCAATTTCTCTAAGTAATTATTTTTTGTATTACATTGATCAATTTAAATGTGTCTATAAAATAGATTAAATTAATAAATTTAGAAGTGATCAGTTTTAAATATTTTAATTATTTTCACATATTTTATATATTGAAACACTTTCACATATTTTATATATTGAAACACTGATAAAGATTCTAGCAAATATCTTATGAAACTATGTCTCGGTGACTATGGATAATGAAATTATGTCTAGGTGACTATGGACTATGAAATTATGTCTAGGTGACTATGTATGGATAATGAAACTATGTATAGGTGACTATGGATAATGAAACTATGACTTTGTTTATGAGTTCGTTGGTTAATTATGAATTGTTTTAAATATGTAATTTATCATTTTTGTTCACTTAAATATCAATTAGAATAGTAACTAAAAAAAAATGAAAAAAAATTCTGAGAGTGGTGAAGTAATTGTTGTAAGATGGGATGACAATAAAACCAAACTATTTTTAAAAATTTGCATGAAAGAAATTTGAGTCTAAAATAGATACATCATGTAAATTGGTGTGGATAAAAGCATCATGTAGTTTGATATGTGTATAGGGACTATAATTTATTGTTTCAATTTTTTTAATTATTAAAATTGTACTTTTTTTTTGTTAAGGGTCCAATTTTTAAGATTAAAATAGGGTCTCCAAAACCTATTACTTGCATATTTTCGTGATGATTTATTTATGTTTATTTTTTAGGAGGATCCAATAATTATGAAATAGATGACTTAAATTCATTGATTTGCTTGGGATAAAAATGAGAGATAGAGAGACATGAGATAGTAGAGTGAGAGATATAGTAGATAGAGATTGGAGGGGGAGATAGAGATGCATAAAAGAGTAGAAAAACATATGTGTATTTAAAAAAATCATGTATTTAAAAAATGTATTTTCAAACAAACATATTTTCTTGAAAATCATTTTTTATGTCCTTTGTGGTAATTTGGTATTTTAAAAAAAATCATTTTTATAAAATTGTAAACAAATAGGTTAAAAATCATTTTTACAATAGTAAACAAACGGGAGTTAAAAAATTATTTTTAAAAAAATCTCTAAAAAATAATATCTAAATTATTTAAAATAAAAATAATTTATATTTAAGTTCAAACAAACACACTCATTTATTGTATTCATATAAAATCTAATTGAAAT
>JBBPBP010000001.1:63521633-63538418 GCA_037974735.1 Cicer chorassanicum
ATGGTATATGATGTTAATTTTTTTAAAAAAATCAAAATTTATTCTCATAATAAATTAATGTCATATAATCATTTCTTACAATATATTTTTATTTGTACGTTATTATTTTATTTTATTTTAATTACTATTTTATTACGATGAGCAAAATTTTTAAAAGAATCAAAACATAAGTTACAAAATAACAAATACGACATAAGAGTAAAAAACAAATTCAGAAGAATTCATTCAATAATATATGATATTAATTTATTACAAGAAATCAAAATTCATTCTTGTAATAGATTAATGTGTTATATTCATTTCTTATAGTACATTTTTTATTTGTACATTATTATTTTATTTTAATTTTCTTTCTATTTTATCACGAGTAAAGTTTTCAAAAGAATCAAGACGGAAGTTACAAAATAATAAATACAAACCTAAGAGTAAAAATACACATATAAATATGTCTATTATTATTTGGGACGATAATTAAATCCAATTAAGCACAGGGATCTCGATTGGCGAGGGCCACAACTTTTTTCTTATAATATACAATGACTTTAAAAAACTACGTTGATAAGTGTAATTTTTTTTACTATGACCACTCTGATATTAAATTTAAATTGTATTAAAATATTATTTAAATAAATTAGTTTGAGTTTTTTGTGCTATATTAATAAAAATATAATATTTCAAAATAATTTTTAATTATTAAAATTACACATTCTTTTTATTAGAGATTCAATTTTTAATACTAAAATAAGATCTCCAGAATATTTAAGATGATTTTGATTATGATAGCTCAATAAATTTTTATTAAGATTGTATTTCAATTGCACAATAAAAGTTTATTGAAAGGATGTTGAACATTTTTCATGAAATAACATTATTATTTTATTTATTATATATATGAAATAATAATTTGATATAAATAAGGAGTCGAACCCTTATTTTATATTGCAATGCAAATTTTTTTTTTATAAATTAATAATTATTATTAATATTAAATATAGCAAAATAAATAATTGTCATCGAATGAATAGGTAAAACTATTTTATACTGTAAATATATATCTATTAAATCCAATAATAATATTACTATTATATAATTATTTTTTTAATTTACATTTAAATATTTGTTGTTCTACCCTACATACTCAACTACACTTGTATCATTTTGTAACGAGGTCTCATGGTCATTGGGCGAACAAAAAAAATAGTCTCGTGGTTATTAGAATTGTTCCTTTAGTATTTCCTTTTTTCTTTTATACAAAAACATTGATAATCTATTTATTATAATCAATATTTTTTTAAAAATTATTTGTTATAGAAATCAATGTAAAACTATTTAATCTATATATATTTTTCCAAGCATTCAACCTCACGTTTAATTATTTCTAAATCTACATCATTACACAGGTCTTTTTTAAGTAATTTCTTGCTAAAACATTTCTCAATAAAGAAAATGTTTTATATAATTCAATTAAAATTGAAAATATATATATATTACTATAATAGAAGGATGATACAAATGAGTTGAAAAAAATACTAAATAGTTGAAAGAGGTTTGCATTGTGAAACTTTTTTGAAATGGTAAACTAACACAATGACCATAAAAAGATTTGGATTTATTTTATATATATTGTGAGTATAAAAAAAATTTACAAAATCAATTAATCATAATCATTATATCATTAAAAATATTTATTTTTACCGTAATTAATTTTAAAACCATGACTATGAATGTTTGTGATTTACTGACAATATAAAAAAAATTTAATATATAAATTGTTTTTTTAATTATATTTCTAAAGAACATTTAGAAAATGGTTTAACGTGCATCCTCTACCGTTGAGTTTCTCATGGACCATCTCTAAAAAACCATTAACTCAGTGCTAGCGGTGGACCTAAAATACTTAATCACCGTAAAAACATGTTTCATCTCAAACGAGAACATCTAATGAGATAAGATCATGCATTGTTCACCAATTTATTCTAGTTGTTAGAAGATATGGTAAATATCCTACCATAAACTCACACAGTTACTCTTAGTTTTGAATTTGGATCGGGACGATATATTCAACCTAACAATTTTGACTTATAAGTGTGAACAATAGTAATTAATCAAGAATATCATTTTTTTGATTCAATTGAGAAAATCATAAACCAATGTTTTAAATCTTCTTCTTTGTATGGTATTGAATGTAAATTGTTGGATAAACTCAACATACGTTATAGATATAGGGTTTTTAATTTTTATATGAAGATTTAATTTAATTGAAGAGTACTCATTTCTTGATTAAATTTTTTAATTTATGTCAAAACTTAAACTGAACATAATTTAAGATTTAATTTTTATCTCACGAATTAAAATTTAAATGTATTTTTTGTTCTTACAATATATTTTTATTTTATTCTATTTTAGCCTTTATAAAAAAAATTAATAAAAAAATGATCATTTTAATGTATGTAATATTTTATTTACGTTCGCTCACCACCATTAAAAGATACTGACCCTCTATCTTAGGACCTAGCCTGGTTTAGAGTCATAATTTAATTTAATATCAATTTATTAAATTATTTTATTTTTATATTGATTTAATTTAATTTTGTATTTTATTTATAATTTTTTTTTGTCTGAATATGAAGTTGGTCATCATCTTAGAATAGTATTTTCAAAGTCAAAGATAACTGCTACTGTAATTAGCATCATCCTCATTAATGAAAGACTTACCAAGCTTAATTTAAAGAAATTAAATACAACATGTATGTAGTCAATTTTGATGGAGCTAAAAATCACTAGAAGGGGGGTTGAATAGGGATTTTGAGGTTTAAAAATTATTTTCAAAGTGTATGAGTTTCTGTCCTCTCAGTGAGGATGCGAACTGAAAAATGGTTTTTAAACTTTTCAAGTAACCTTAGAATAAGTGCAAGGAAATGTAAAGAGATAGACACACAAATTTTATCCTGGTTCACCCAATGATGGCTACGTCCAGTCCTCACAACCTTGTGAGATTTTCACTAAAGATCAACAGATCAACCTCTTGCAGAGGATGATTACACTTTGTGTATTCTCAAGCTTCACCAAGCTTACAATCAACTTTCAAATGTTTTCAAGTTCAACTGACTTGAAAATTACAGAGTGATATGAGTATGATTTGTTTTCTCTCAACTAAAAACACTTTCTAAAAGATATTTCAAAGATCTAGTGTATGAATAGAGAAAGTGTGATGAGAGGATGAATATTGCTTAAGATAAATGATTTGATTCTTGATCTTTTTCTGCAATATGTTTTTTATGTTGTGATGAAGAGCTTCCTGCCCTTTTATAGAGTCCTTGATAGCTCTTTCATGAGTTAAAAACATCATGACCGTTGAGGAGGATGCAGAGTTTTGTCCAATGGTCTTTGTGCTGAAATTACAACATTGCCATCCAGCCATCCTTGGACCTATGCAGTCCATCCTCTGCGTAGCCTTTTGTCTTGGTCTTGTATAGCCTTTTGATTTTTTCATTCTTCAAGACTTGTGACTTCTATTTTGAGCTTGTTTGCAGTTGCCTTTCAATATATTGACTTTGCTTTATTTTTCCAATCACTCAAGAGTGAAATATAAGGCTGCCCTTAGCCTTTTTTTATGGGATGGAGACTTGCAAACATGTGACTTCTTGAATACCAAAGCTACAAGCTATCCTCGGACCTTGTATAGCTAGCCTTGTGATTTCTTTTGATCAAATGCTTCATATAATTGCTTATTCATGCTGATTTGATCTCTTTTGATGGATTAAAAACGTTATTCTCGCGAGGATGGAAAATCTCAACTTGAAGGCCCATCCTCTCAAGGTTCTGGCCATCCTCCAGCTTGAAACCTTAATGAATTAATCCAGATTTTTCTTCCTTTTGTTCTAAATGATGATTAACCTGTTTTCTTATAATGATTCACTCAAAAGCACAGATTAGTATTAATCATAATCTCTTAAGTAATTTTGTTATCATTAAAATCAAATGAGAGATTTTGTCTCAACAATCTCCCCCTTTTTGATGATGACAAAATTCTTTAGATTATGATTTTTAAATATGATGATGTTAAATGTTTATGCTCCCCCTGAATCAAGTGAGTATTTAATTTTGAAAATTTTAAGTGATAAACATGATACTCCCCCTAAATGTATGCTAGGGATATGAATGAAGGACTAAAATTTGTAGGAAATTATAATTGCATAAGCATAGTCCAGCAAAACATTACATCAGCTTAATCAAAACAGCAAATCAATTCTAAACATCAACTTAATCAAAATATGGCAGCTATAGCATCAAATCATCAAAACATCCTAATCATAGCATCAAAACATAAATTCAAAGCATCCTAATTTCAAAACATCATAATCATGACCATTCTCCCCCTGAATTTTAGGCAGCAGCAAAAAAATAGGATTGAAAATGCTACTCTGAGGAGGACAGCTCTTCAGATGAGGACGAAGGAGAGGAAACGGGTACGGCAAAGGAAGGCATAGCGGGAAGCTCAGGAAGAGGAACGTCAGAAGCAGCTGTATTCACCATGTTTTTGGTAACCCATTCTAGAATAAGGCCAAACTGAGCAAACGAATTCTGGAAGAGATCAAAGCGCCGAATTAGTCTTTGTTGATCCTTCCGAATGGTCTTGAGGAGCTTCATATACTTGGAGAGTTTTCGTTCCTTAGGGGGTTGATCCTTGGGCTGATTGTTTACACTTGAGCTCTTATTCTGGGAGTTTCCAACATTGTCCTTTGAAGGTTGATCCTTCGTTGGAGCTAAAAATGAGTCGATAGAGCAAAATCCAACAGGAACCTCAGGTAGAGGTTGGGTTTGGTCAGGGACAATGGCATCTTCGAGAGTTGTGGGAGGAGCAGAATTAGGAGGTATCAAGATATTTTCTTGTAACTCAGGAGGAAATTCCTCAGCCAGATTTTCAGTAGGACTCAAGGGAGAAAATTGATGATAAGTTAAATTGAGATCAAAATATAGCTCTTCTCCATCCTCCATGAGTTGAAGGGGAGCTTCTGGAGCCGTATCCTCAGGAGGAGGTGCCTGGTTAAGTGGTATGGAAAGTTCTGGCAACAGTGGAGACTGAGGAGGTGAAGGATTAACAGAATCATTTGGTGGAGATGGAGGAGGATCAATCGTCATGACTGGTTCAGGAGTGGTGTTGGATGGAGTATCCTCTGACAGAGGTTGAGCAGTGATGGATTCATGTGGTGGAGTGATAGAGGATGAGCTGCGAGTTCTTTTTCTTTTTGGAGAAGGAGGGGTGATAGAGGCAGATGTAGTGAGCTTCATTTGTTTTACATTTTTCATGGAGATGGTGTTGGAAAAATAAAGTGAGGGTTCATCATCTAATGGAAGATTAAAAAATTTGAATATTTTGGTTAACACCATGCCATAGGGTGCTGACCTTCCAAGGATTGAGGCATTTAACATGAAGCTGAAAATAATGTATCCTAAGTGCAGTGGGGTTCCAGACATAATGTGGTGAATGAGAAGAAGATCGAGTTCAGTTACCTTCTCAAAACTTCCGGCTCTCGATACAATACAATGAACACATATGTTGTGGAGGATGCGACAAATGGGAAGCAGATTCGAAGCTACATGAGGTTTGGTTGTAGAAATCAGAGTGTTGGCAAGAACAGAGGTGCGTGTGAGCATACATTGAGAATACCAGTTCTCAGTAAAACAGCAAACTCCTTCATCACGAATGTCTAAAATTTGGCACAAGGTGGCAGGATTGATTTCCATGTGGACACCCTTTAGAATAATGCTGAAGCTGGTAAGCCCCCGTGATCCATTTATAGCAGCATAAAAGGCCCTAACTAGGCGTGGATATTGTGGTTCGTTGATGCGGAGGAAGGAAGTCCATCCTAATTGATCAAACATCTCTTCAATATTAAATCCACCTTCTTTCAAATCATCAAGGCAAATAATCTTCCCATTAACCACGGACTTATTTTGCCACTTGGAAATGTAATTTGTTTCCAAGACAGGTGAACTAAACAAGTTGATAGAGATTTTGGAAGAGGAGGTTCGAGATTTTTTGACAAGAGGTTTCTTGGGCTTTTTGGGAGTGGAAACAGTAACCTTCTTTTCAATGTTTTTGGCTGGTGGTGGTGGTTGAACCGGTTCAGCAGATATGGTTTGCTCAGAATCATCAGAGTTGATTACATGAACCGTATTGTCTTGAGTTACTGGCTTCTTAGATGAAACAGCCCCAGACATGATCCTGGAGGATCTCCTTTTGGGTGTAGAGGATGTAGTAGAGGATGAAGCTTTGGTGGAGCGTTTTTTAGGAGAGGAAATTTTCGTACATGGTTCAGGAGGATGAGACATGGACGAGGGTGTTTGTGGTGTAGAAGCATCAGAATTCCCTTCGTCATGGTGATCGGACTCCGTACTGGAGTAGTAATCCTGAATGGATTCATCTTCTTGAGAGGAAGCTTTGCGTCTGGCAATAACTTTGGTACGAGCCATTGAGTTTGGGTTTTGGAAAAGAAGGAATATGATTGCTGAATGTTTGAATGAGGTTTGAAGGATGCAGAGGAAAGATGATCAGCGCATTAAGTAGAGGAGGATGGGAGATGAAGTGACTAGTTAAGAGAGGAGGCGTGTGAAGGTTCCCTAGGCAGTCATGATGATGAAGGCGCTGAGCTTTAGGCGCGTGGGAGAATGGACAGGCAAGGCCGTCTGTGCATTTAATGCAGCAGCCAAGGGGAACACGCCACGCAACCGGCCAATGGGGAGAGAGGCGCGTGCTTGCGTGTTTCAAGGAGATTCCCAAAAGAGGAAACTGTATCCTCTGAGTCTATTTCCCGTCCTCTCACCTTTCTAACTTAAAAAAAACTACTTACGCAGCCAGTTTTGATAAATCACTTCAAAGATTAATTATAAAAATTAAACAATTAAAAATAAGAGAAGCATAGACATGATACAATGGATAAAACACTAAATCAATTAATTTTAGAAAAATTAATGATAGAAAGTTTTTCCAAAATGTTTTTGAAGCGATCCTCCTGAAGAGGTTTCGTAAAAATGTCTGCCAATTGATTTTCAGTGTTAATGAAAATTAATTCAATGTCACCTTTTTGCACATGATCTCTTATGAAATGATGTTTAATTTCTATATGCTTAGATCTAGAATGCTGTATGGGATTTTTTGAAAGATTAATTGCACTAGTATTATCACAGAGGATAGGAATTTTAGTGTACCTTAGTGAATAATCTTCAAGTTGATTTCTTACCCAGAGGATTTGAGAGCAGCATTGAGCAGCTGACACATATTCAGCCTCCGTAGTTGAAAGGGCAATTGTGCTTTGCTTCTTGCATGACCAACTGATTAGGGATTTACCAAGAATTTGGCAACCTCCACTTGTGCTCTTCCTTTCGATTTTATCTCCCGCATAGTCAGCATCACAGTAGGCTATGAGATCAAGATTTGAGCTTTTCTCATACCAGATTCCAAAGTTTATTGTGCCAACAAGGTATCTCAGAATCCTCTTAACTGCTGTAAGGTGAGATTCTTTTGGAGAGGATTGAAATCTTGCACAAAGACCTACAACAAATACTATGTCTGGTCTACTTGCTGTTAAGTATAATAAGGATCCAATCATCCCTCTATACTCTTTCTCAGAAATTGGAGTTCCTTCATCATCTTTGTGAAGCGTGGAGGATGTGTGCATAGGAGTTCCCATACTCTTGGCTGAACTCATGTTGTATTTTTTTAGAAGATCTTTAGTGTATTTTTCTTGTGAGATGAAAATACCATCTTTGAGTTGTTTGATTTGCAAACCAAGAAAAAATTTCAACTCACCCATCATACTCATTTCGAACTCACTTTGCATAAGATTTGAAAATTCTTCACACATCTCTTCATTTGTTGATCCAAAAATTATGTCATCCACATAAATTTGGACAATTAATAAGTCTTCTTTAGAAGTTTTCTTGAAGAGAGTAGTATCAATCTGTCCTCTAATGAATCCATTATCCTTAAGAAAAGAGCTTAACCTCTCATACCAAGCTCGAGGAGCTTGTTTCAATCCGTAAAGAGCTTTTGAGAGTTTAAATACGTGGTTGGGCTTCTTTTCATCCACAAATCCAGGAGGTTGTTTGACACAAACCTCCTCATTTAAGAATCCATTCAAAAAGGCACTTTTGACATCCATTTGGTATAGTTTGATACCTTTATGGGTGGCATATGCTAAGAGGATGCGTATAGCTTCTAGTCTTGCAACTGGTGCAAATGTTTCATCGTAGTCAATTCCCTCTTGTTGATTATAGCCTTGAGCAACAAGCCTTGCTTTGTTTCTTACTACCTCTCCATCCTCATTCAATTTGTTTCTGAAAATCCACTTTGTTCCAATGATGGATTTTTCAAGTGGAGGAGGTACAAGGTTCCATACCTTGTTCCTTTCAAATTGTGAGAGTTCTTCCATCATGGCTTCAACCCATGATTTTTCACAAATAGCTTGATCAATATTTTTTGGTTCAATTTGTGAAATCATAGCCATGGTTGCTGTATTTCCTCGTAGGGACTGCCTTGTTCTTACTCCATCAGCCGTGTCTCCAATAATCAGATCTGGAGGATGATAAGTGACTGTTTTCCATCCTCGTGGAGGTTGCTGAGAGGATGGAGCAGATTCGTCCTCTTCGTTTGGACTGGGTGCGTTGGAGGATGAAGGTTCATCTTCCTCAGATTTATCAATTTTTTCTAAGCACAAGTCATCAAACTCATCAAAAATAACATGCATGGATTCCTCCACAATTTGAGTTCTAAGATTATAAACTCTATAACCTTTAGATGAAGTGGAGTATCCTAAAAACAAACTTTTGTCTGATTTTGAATCAAACTTTCCCAAATTTTCTTTATTGTTTAAAATGTAACAATAACACCCAAATATATGAAAATATGAGATGTTTGGTTTTCTTCCTTTCCATAGTTCATATGGGGTTTTGTTTAAAATCTTTCTAATGGATACACAATTTAAAACATAACAAGCGGTATTAATTGCTTCAGCCCAAAAATATTTTTCAATGTTGGCTTCATTCAAAATAGTTCTAGCCATTTCTTGCAAAGTTCTATTTTTCCTCTCAACAACTCCATTTTGTTGAGGAGTTCTTGGGCAAGAAAAAATGTGAGAAATACCATTTTCATCAAAAAGATTTTTGAAAGATTCATTTTCAAATTCACCTCCATGGTCACTTCTTACGGAGATAATTTTTGATCCCTTTTCATTTTGGATCTTTTTACAAAAATAATGAAAAGCCTCAAAGGCATCATTTTTATGTTTTAAAAATAAGACCCAAGTAAAGCGTGAAAAGTCATCAACAATTACAAATCCGTACCTTTTCCCACTAAGGCTAGGAGTTTTAATAGGACCAAAAAGATCAATATGAAGTAGCTCAAGAGGATGGTTTATGGAAACAATATTCTTAGAATGAAAGCTACTTTTTACTTGTTTTCCTTTGGCACAAGCTTCACAAATTTTGTCCTTTTCAAAATCAATTTTTGGAAGGCCTTTAACTAATTCTAATTTAGACAATTTAGAAATAGTGTTTAAACTTATATGACCGGCTCGTTTGTGCCAAACCCATTTATCCTTTTCAATGGATACAAAACAAGATTCAGTAGGCAAATCATCAAGATATAGCTCATATAAATTCTTTTTTCTAAAACCGGAAAAGAAAACTCTACCCGAGGATGAGTGTTTAACCTCACATAGATTGGGTTTAAAAATAACTTCAAAACCACTATCACAAAGTTGGCTAATGCTAAGCAAGTTATGTTTTAAACCATCTACATATTGAACATTTTCAATTTTGGCAGAATTTTTATTACCAATGATACCGTTACCTTTTATTTGAGCTTTATCGTTATTTCCGAATGTGACTGATCCTCCATCCTTTATTTCCAATGAAATAAAGCAATCTCTATCCCCTGTCATATGCCTTGAGCAGCCACTGTCCAAGAACCAAGGCCTTCTTTTGTTGATCAGAGGATGTACCTGAGTTTGAGTTCAATAGTGACTTAGGTACCCATATAGAGGTGGGTCCTTGTTGGTTAGTCCGTTCTCTTGTGAGGAATTTTCTTTTGTGATAACAAATGGAATCTTGATGTCCAGGTTTACCACAATATGAACATCCTTTCTTGATGTTATCTGCCGTTTTCTTGGCGTAACATCTTTTAAAAGTATGTCCAAGCTTTTTGCAAAAGGTGCATCTTGGCCTATCCTCTTGTTTCTTTGGAATAAAAATTTTTTCATAAAGTTTTTGTTTTTGAGAGCTTTTAAATCCAATCCCAGCTTTGTCAAAAAATCTAGATTGTGATCCCATAATCTTTTGAAAAGTATCAGTGGATTTAACAAAGTTGGAAAGATCATTTTTGAGTTCTTTAACCTCTATTTTCAAAATTTCCTTCTCTGCATCCTCTTCTGGAGGATTGGTTATGACAGTCTTTTTGTTTAAACTAGAGTATTGCTCAGATAGCTTTTCATGAGATAACTGCAGCTCTTGAATTGTTTGTTCATATTTTTTATTCTTAGCTTGTAGTTCCTCATTTAGCTTCTTTATTTCAAAAAGTTGGTTTTTAAGAAATCCACATTTTTGAGATAAAGTGTTTGAGTCATTTAAAAGATTGTCAAACTCTATTTCTAATTTTTTACAATTAGGACAAAGTTCAGATATGCTTACCTTTCCATTTTCTGTATTTGCCATGAGACAGAGGTTGGCTTCTTCTTCCTTTTCTTGCTCCGAGGATGAGTCATCACTATCATCCCACGTGATCATCATGGACTTGTTTTTGAAAGGAAATTTTCTTGATCCCTTTTTGTTTAGAGGACACTCAGTTTTGTAGTGACCCAACTTGTTGCATCCAAAACAAGTAATCTGACTTTTGTCAGATTTTTCTTTTTGAGGAGATCTTTTGTCCTGTCCTCTACGAGTTATCATCCTCTGGATCCTTCTGGAAATGAGAGCTAGTTCATCTTCTTCCTCAGATAGAGGATAGTCTGCAATTTCTTTCTTAGTAACATCTTCAGCTCTTTTGGAGGATGAGCTTTCTGTTTGGCTTGTTTTTAGAGCTATCATTTTTCCCTTTTTGCTTGGTTTGTCAGCCAGCAACAGAGGTTCATGAGCTCTTAGAGTTCCAACCAAATCTTCTAATTTCATGTTGGCCAAGTCTCTTGCTTCGGTGATGGCAGTCACCATTGGTCTCCATTCTTTTGGTAAACTCCTCAAGATTTTTCTTATCCTCTCTTGAACAGAATATACCTTTCCAAGAGATCTGAGATTGTTTAATATGATTGTCAATCTTGAGAACATTTCATCAATCGTTTCTTCCTCCTTCATTTCAAATAACTCGAACTCTCTTACTCCCATGTCAATCCTTGCTTCCTTCACATGACTTGATCCTTCATGATGAATCCTTAGAGTATCCCACAGTTCCTTGGCGTTTTTGCATTCTTCAACTCTATCATATTCTTCCCTGCTCAAAGCACACGTTAGAAATAAATGAGCTTTAGAGTTTAGGAGTACCTTAGCATTTTCATCCGCTGTCCATTGTGCTTGAGGTTTCTCATCGGAGGTTGCATCTGTGTTGTTGACTCTAATGACATGATCCCCATTTTCAATAACAGACCACATGTTGTTATCTTGAGATATGAGAAACAGTCTCATCTTACTTTTCCAATGGTAGTAATCTGTACCATCAAAGTAAGGAGGTCTAGTGGAGGATCCTCCTTCAGGAACATACTTAGCTTTTGACATTTTTTCTTTGGATCTTTTTCTCTTACACTGTTAGATGTAATATTTATAGAGAACCTTGCTCTGATACCAATTGATGGAGCTAAAAATCACTGGAAGGGGGGTTGAATAGGGATTTTGAGGTTTAAAAATTATTTTCAAAGTGTATGAGTTTCTGTCCTCTCAGTGAGGATGCGAACTGAAAAATGGTTTTTAAACTTTTCAAGTAAACTCAGAATAAGTGCAAGGAAATGTAAAGAGATAGACACACAAATTTTATCCTGGTTCACCCAATGATGGCTACGTCCAGTCCTCACAACCTTGTGAGATTTTCACTAAAGATCAACAGATCAACCTCTTGCAGAGGATGATTACACTTTGTGTATTCTCAAGCTTCACCAAGCTTACAATCACCTTTCAAATGTTTTCAAGTTCAACTGACTTGAAAATTACAGAGTGATATGAGTATGATTTGTTTTCTCTCAACTAAAAACACTTTCTAAAAGATATTTCAAAGATCTAGTGTATGAATAGAGAAAGTGTGATGAGAGGATGAATATTGCTTAAGATAAATGATTTGATTCTTGATCTTTTTCTGCAATATGTTTTTTATGTTGTGATGAAGAGCTTCCTGCCCTTTTATAGAGTCCTTGATAGCTCTTTCATGAGTTAAAAACATCATGACCGTTGAGGAGGATGCAGAGTTTTGTCCAATGGTCTTTGTGCTGAAATTACAACATTGCCATCCAGCCATCCTTGGACCTATGCAGTCCATCCTCTGCGTAGCCTTTTGTCTTGGTCTTGTATAGCCTTTTGATTTTTTCATTCTTCAAGACTTGTGACTTCTATTTTGAGCTTGTTTGCAGTTGCCTTTCAATATATTGACTTTGCTTTATTTTTCCAATCACTCAAGAGTGAAATATAGGGCTGCCCTTTGCCTTTTTTTATGGGATGGAGACTTGCAAACATGTGACTTCTTGAATACCAAAGCTACAAGCTATCCTCGGACCTTGTATAGCTAGCCTTGTGATTTCTTTTGATCAATTGCTTCATATAATTGCTTATTCATGCTGATTTGATCTCTTTTGATGGATTAAAAACGTTATTCTCGCGAGGATGGAAAATCTCAACTTGAAGGCCCATCCTCTCAAGGTTCTGGCCATCCTCCAGCTTGAAACCTTAATGAATTAATCCAGATTTTTCTTCCTTTTGTTCTAAATGATGATTAACCTGTTGTCTTATAATGATTCACTCAAAAGCACAGATTAGTATTAATCATAATCTCTTAAGTAATTTTGTTATCATTAAAATCAAATGAGAGATTTTGTCTCAACAAATTTGAGGTTTAAATTGAATTTTTTTTCTATAATATATATATATATATATATATATATATATATATATATATTAGAATCTTGATTTAAAATTATTGCCTTGTTTATCTTTAAAAAACTTTTAATCTTTGGATTATAAGAGGTAGATCTTAGTTTAGTTTAATATTTTTGCTTTCATATTTTTATATTGATATTTTGTTTTCTTATTAATAAAGTATTAATTTTTTGTAATAAAAAAAGTTATTTATATTTGATAGTCCATTTACCTTTACGTTGGAAATAAAAACATTATACTATATTTTAGATAGTTTCACCAACAAAAAATAAACTATATTACAGAGATTCGAAAAGATTTCAGTAGTCGAAACTAGAGGGAAAAATCGTATAATGATAATGATACAAACTAAAGTCAATTAGGAATATTTAGAAATATTTAGTACATATTTAATTGAGAAAATCATAAAATATTTATCATAATTTTTTCAATTAACTTTTCCTAATTGACCTTAAAAAAAATCAGAAACCACTGTTTTAAACTTTCTTATTTTTCTTCGTACTAATGAAACTTTAATATTTTTTATACTAAACCGTGACATTCCAATCTAATGCCAGTAATCTTCTGATCTTCCTCGTAATGCTCCAACTTGTGACACTACCTCTTTTGGTACCATAAATACCGCAAACAATGCCATTCGAGTCAAACTTCTGCCATGTAAGCACTCGTGTGGGTAAGATATTTACTATTTACCACTTTCATCTATTATCAAACATGCACATCAAAATAGATCATACCGATATAGATTTATAATTTAGTCTACATCAAATTTAAGTTAGTTCAGACTTTTTTATAATAGACAAAGTCAATGTTTCTAAAAAATTATTTAGTTATAAAGGTCATATTAGAGGCCATAGTAACGGGTTATCAAACTGAATATTCGAGTATTAGATTTGGTTTATTTTACGTTGCTTCCTATTTAAACCTATTAATTTCTTCATTATTTGTAACAGTTCTTTACTTGGGCGGTTCAAATATCTCTATTCCGTACATATTCGTTTCTGAATTTTTTGAAATAAATAAAACATATGGAGTTTTTGGAACTACAATTGATCTCTTTATTACATTAGCTAAAACTTATTTTTTCTTATTCGTTTCTATCATAACAAGATCCTCAAATTAAGATTGGTTTGGTTGTATTACAACTCAGTCGGTTTCTCTTAGTGTTTGATGAGTATCATATATTTCTTATAAAATAGAGAAAGGCTAGTGTGATCTTATTGTAATAGAAAATGGCTAGTGTGATCTTATTGTCGTGGTTTCCTTTGATTCAAATAATGATATACATAATACAAGTCTCTTTACTGTTGTAGACAGGGCACCTTAGGTGAAATAATATTATTTCCTATTCCTTTAACATTATTGCATACTGCAGAAGTTGGCTTCTTTGGATTCATTGAGATAATGTTGATCTGATGCAATGTAATATTATCACACCCTATCTTGTCACAATCTAGCACAACAGCATTATCGCCACTGCATGTTCCTTGGATATTACTAAATGTTACATCACTCACTTTTAGTGCTGAATCCTGCAACCAAAATAAAAAACAAAAATGATGCATCTTACTATCCATGAATAAAATCAACATGAAGTAATGGGAAAAAGAATATTAACCTTTCCTGGAGTATGCATGTAATGTTGATCAATTTGTATAGGGTAATATATTTCATTGACTATGATCTGATCGTAAACGATAGCTCTGGCGTATCCTTTTCCACCCTTCAAAAATGCAAAGGAAAATTTTTTTGATTAAATTTATGATACAAATATATAGTCTTATCATGTGATTTTTAATTTATTTTCAATTAAGTTGTAGTATTACCGGCCATGTCTTGATTCTTGCTGCACTACTAGCTCCATTGAATGTGCAATTGTAAACGTTCACATATTCTGCAAATTCATATTCTCCACCACCCCCTAGACTCCCCACACTGCATCACAATAAAATACATGCCAATTAATTATTCATTTATGAAAACATTAGTTTAGTCAAAGTTTATATCTCTAAAATTTATTACATATTAATTTTTGCTTTTAGTTTTTACATTTCATACAGTATTTTGACAAACCTTATGCCGTGAGTCCGAGGTCCACATGTAACTCTGGTGACATTCACAAATTGTGACCCGCCTTTAATCGCAATACAATCATCACCTATATCATAAAATTCAGTAACTATATATTAAAATCCTAATATCAATTTTTAAAAGAAACACCATACTGACATGGAAAAGAAATTAGTTATAAATTTTTGTTTTAACCATTTGATTTTCAAAGAAAATTGATCATAATAATTTAGAATTCGATTGAGATGCGAATAAAGAATGAAATTGGACTAAAAATACATATATTTACCGCTTTGTATTACAGAGTCACGAATGTTAACTCGAACTGAGTTTGAGATATCAATTCCATCAGTATTGTGACTATCTTCTGGCGAATTTACGTTGATATTTGAGATGGTCACATCTTCGCTATGGACTACATAGAGATGCGACCCTGGCCCATTAATATAAGTGAGCCCACTGACTTGAAGCCCATCACATCTTTCAAATAGCATAGCCTACATTCAACATTAAACATATACGTGACCAAAAAATAACTAAAATAAATTGAAATATATTCATATTCTAAGTGACATAAATTAGAACTATAGAAAAATAATAATCGGAAAACTTTCTCACCGTAGGATTCCCAATACATCCAACGGTTCCTGTAAGCTGCAAATTTGAAAATAATAGATTATTTGTGTATCTACTAAATTATATACAATCATGAATTTTGTAAAGAATAATTGATGCTTAGTATTAATATAAATGTCTTACATTGCCCCACCAATCATCACCCTGGCCATTGATTACTCCTGATCCATCAACCGTCATCCCATGTACGTTAGTGAAATAAAGCCACCGTCTCGAACATGTACCCCATGAATCTCTCTTAGGAGCTAGTAGGTTTCCCCTAATCTGCATTACAAACATTAAATTTAATAAAATGTAAGCAATAATTTGATGAGTTTATTTAGATGTTTCAGTGTTATTATCAACTGAATTGCACTAGTCCCTTTGCCATATAGTTTTAGCATATGAAAGAAAAAAATAATTAAAGGGGTTCTAAGTTTTGTACCTTAATATGAAGATTTTGAGATTTGCAAGGACCTTGGAAAGTTATTTGACGCACAAAAAATGTATGTCTAGATGGCACCACAAGCGTTGGAGTCCCTTGATTTTGTGCTCCACATAAATCTTTCCATGCTTTCATAAAGGCCTATAGAAACACACTAGTATATCAACATTATAATTTTTCTCTATTATAAAGTGGATATATGTAAAATTAATCTAGATCAGAGATTAAAATAAAGATACAAAATATATATTTGTACTTATAAAGAAAATATATAAGAATAACTCATATAAATGAATTTGGATATTAAAAAAAAAAAAGATAGTACAGATTCAGGTATTGTTTTAATTTTTTAAGTGAATTAAATTTATAAATTGGGTCGCTTATAAGAGTGTAAAATATTTCATTTTCGATAAAAATAAATTATTTGTAATTTCTTAATCAATATTTTATGTACTATTTAATATTTCTCTATTTTTTTAGTAAAAACATTTCTCTATTTTATTAGATACAGATAAATCATTGTTTTT
>JBBPBP010000001.1:63543505-63554939 GCA_037974735.1 Cicer chorassanicum
ATATATATATATATATATATATATTACTATAATAGAAGGATGATACAAATGAATTGAAAAAAATACTAAATAGTTGAAAGAGGTTTGCCTTGTGAGACTTTTTTGAAATGATATACTAACACAATGACTATAAAAAGATTTGGATTTATTTTATATATATTGTGAGTATAAAAAGGTTTTACAAAGTCAATTAATCATAATCGTTATATCATTAAAAATATTTATTTTTACCGTAATTAATTTTAAAACCATGACTATAAATGTTTGTGATTTACTGACAATATAGAACTTTTTTAATATATAAATTGTTTTTTATAATTATATTTCTAAAGAACATTTAGAAAATGGTTTAACCTGCATCCTCTACCGTTGAGTTTCTCATGGACCATCTCTAAAAATTCATTAACTCAGTGCTAGCGGTGGACCTAAAATGCTTAATCACCGTAAAAACATGTTGTTTCATCTCAAACGAGAACATCTAATGAGATAAGATCATGCATTGCTCACCAATTCATTATAGTTGTTAGAAGATATGGTAAATATCCTATCATAAACTCAGACAGTTACTCTTAGTTTTGAATTTGGATCGGGACGATATATTCAACCTAATAATTTTGACTTATAAGTGTGAACAATAGTAATTAATCAAGAATATCATTTTTTTTTATTCAATTGAGAAAATTATAAACCAATGTTTTAAATCTTCTTCTTTGTATGGTATTGAATGTAAATTGTTGGATAAAATGACATTTTATAGCGCGTCTTTTACAGCGTTTATTAAATACAAGCGCTGTAATATAAATTTTTAAAAATAACGGAGGCTACAACAGCGCTTTTTTTACAAGCCCTGTAAAAAAAGCGCTGTTGTAGGGTCATATAGGGTCAGAAAGCGCTATCACATAGCCTTTTACAGCGCTTCTTCAGAAAGCGCTGTAAATCAAGCGCTATTGCATAGGCTTTTACAGCGCTTCTTGAGCGCTTTAAAATAAAGCGCTGTAAAAGCCTTGCGCTTTGTGTCATTGGTTGACCTATTACAGCGCTTTTTAGACAAGCGCTGGAATAGGCTTGACCATTAAATTTTTATAGGACCTATTACAACGCTTATTTAGAAAGCGCTGTAAAATCATACATTTCAAAGAAGCGTTCACTTTAAGTAAATAAGATCAAATTTAAAACAAATTTAATACGTTGTCAAAACCCTACGAAATCTCATCTCCCCTCCCCTGCGAACCCCTCGTGTGCGCCCATCTACAAATTGATTTACTTCTTCCTCCTTTAAAACAAATTGATCATCAACGTTGTCTCAGGTAATTAAATTTATTTTGAAATTGTTACATGAAATTGTTACATGATATAATTTGAAATTGTTACATTGTTACATGAAATTGTTACATGAAATTGATAAATTGTTACATTGTTACATTTGTTACATGAAATTGTTACATTGTTACATGATCAAAAACTTGAAATAATATTGTTTATTGTTATTGATATAATTTGTTACTGATAAATTTTATTTATAATATATCAGACTGATATAGGTCATAATATATCAGAATTGAAATCATGCTTACTGATATAAATTGTTACATGATATAATAGGGTTTCTGATAAATTTTATTTATATGTGTATTATCAATATATATATAGGTCATAATATATCAGACTTGAAATCATGCTTACTGTGTAACTGCATTTATATATATAGGTCATAAATGGACCGGAAATGGATGTCTGCTAATCGATTGACAAAAGAGTATGAAAATGGAGTGAAGGAGTTTATTGAGTTTGCAGTGATGAATGCAAAAGATCCAAATAGAGTCGTTTGTCCTTGTTTAAAATGTTTTGGAAAACACATTAGAGCAGATGAATTGGAAGGACATTTAGTATGGTATGGAATTGATCAAAGCTATACATGTTGGATAAGACATGGTGAGAAAATCAATGATAATACTCGCACAGATACATATGTTTCAACTGATTTCGACACAGATACATATGAGCCAGACCGAGTTGAGGAGATTGCAAAAGCAGTTGAAGAAGATCTTCGTGATTGTCCTAAAATGTTTGAGAGCTTGTTGAGTGATGCAGAGAAACCATTATATAATGGTTGTACTAAATTCACAAGACTTTCGGCGATACTAAAGTTGTACAACTTAAAAGCGAGTAATGGATGGTCTGATAAAAGCTTCACAGAATTACTAACCCTCTTAAAAGATATGTTGCCAGATGATAATGAACTTCCCAGTAGAACCTATGAAGCTAAATGAATTTTATGCTCTATTGGTATGAGTTATGAAAGGATTCACGCGTGTCCTAATGATTGCATTTTATTTTGAAATGAATATGAATTACTAAAGGCGTGTCCGAAATGCAATGTATCTCGATATAAGAAGAAAGAATCTACTCCAGCAAAAGTCGTGTGGTATTTTCCTATAATACCAAGATTTAGGCGCATGTATCGCAGTGAAGAAGATTCAAAACACTTGACAATGCAGATGAAAGAATTAGAGATGGAAAGTTTCGACACCCTGCGGATTCTCCGCAATGGGCAAAAATTGATCACGAGTATCCTGAATTCGGGATAGAGTCGAGAAATCTACGCCTTGCACTTTCTACTGATGGAATGAATCCACATGGTCTTCAAAGCATCTCACACAGCACGTGGCCTGTGATTTTGTTGATTTATAATCTACCTCCATGGTTATGTATGAAGCGTAAGTTTATGATGTTGTCTCTGTTAATTTCTGGACCCAAACAACCGGGGAATGATATCGACGTATACTTGGCTCCTTTAATTGAAGATTTAAAAATTATGTGGGAGACAGGTGTAGAAGTCTATGACGGGTATAAGAAAGAATGTTTCAATTTGAGGGCTATGTTGTTTGGCACAATTAATGATTTTCCAGCATATGGTAATTTATTAGGATATAGCATTAAAGGTCAGTGTGCGTGTCCTATATGTGAAGAGAGTACAAATTGGATGCGGTTGAAACATTGTAAGAAGAATGTATTTCTTGGACATCGTAGATTTTTACCTTATAGTCATCAGTATCGTGGGTGGAGAAATGCATTCAATGGAAAATCAGAGGAAGATAGAGCTCCTGTAGCACCGACCGGATATCAAATACTTGAGAAGGTACAAGGTTTGACCAATAAATTTGGAAAACCTTTTGCGGGAGAACTGGTCAAAACTGGGTGGAAGAAAAAGTCAATTTTCTTTGAATTGCCATATTGGAAGTCATTGTATGTAAGACATTTTCTCGATGTGATGCATATTGAGAAAAATGTATTTGACAGTGTTATTGGTACGTTACTCAATGTACCAGGAAAGTCTAAGGATGGCATCAATGCAAGATTGGACTTGATCGATATGGGAATAAGAAATGAATTGGGTCCCGTAAAGAAAGGAAATCGCACATATCTACCTCCAGCCGCTCATACTCTATCTAGAAAGGAAAAAATTGTTTTGTGTAAATTTCTACATGAAGTTAAAGTTCCAGAAGGATACTCTTCAAACATTAAAACTTTAGTTTGCATGAAAGACCTCAAGTTAAAAGGTTTGAAGACCCATGATGCTCACATTCTAATGGAGCATTTGCTACCAATAGGTATACGTTCAATTTTACCTGAAAAAGTTCGCCGAACCATAACTAAATTATGTTTCTTCTTCAGGGAAATTTGTAGTAAAGTGATTGATCCTCAGAAATTACCGAGATTGCAGAGAGAAATTGTTGTTACTTTGTGTGAGCTTGAAATGTACTTCCCGCCCTCGTTTTTTGATATAATGGTTCACCTTACTGTTCATCTTGTTAAGGAGACACAACTTTGTGGGCCAACTTATATGAGATGGATGTACCCGATAGAACGATATATGAAAATATTAAAAGGGTACGTAAAAAGTAGAAGTCGACCAGAAGGTTGTATTGCTGAACGGTACATTGTTGAAGAAGCTGCTGAATTTTGTACTGAATATCTGTCAAATGTTGAATCCATAGGGCTTCCCATGTCTCGTCATTCGGGAAGATTATCAGGAGAAGGGATAATTGGAAAGAGAATAATGACTATATCAAGGACAAAATGGGAGCAGACACAATTGTATGTTTTGCACAATGATGATGAGGTTCAGCCGTATGTTACAATACACATGGATCAATTATCTAGTTTGAACATGAATAGGAATCAAAATTGGATAACTCGAGAGCACAATCGAAGTTTTATAACATGGTTAAAAAATCACATAAAGTCAAAGTTTGATGTAGACCCCGAATCAATTTCACAGAGATTGAGGTGGCTAGCAAATGGTCCGAGTTTACATGTCTTTTCTTACACCGGTTATGTAATTAACGGCTGCACATTTTATACAAAAGAACAAGATGATCAAACAACTATGCAAAATAGCGGAGTCACTCTCGTAGCTGAAGCGATGCATATCTCAAGTGCAAAAGACAAGAACCCAATATATGCAAATCTATCATATTTTGGGGTTATCGAGCGCATATGGGAGCTAGACTACACAATGTTTCGTGTTCCCATATTTGGTTGCAAGTGGGTCGATAATAATAATGGCGTTCGGATTGATGAGTCAGGGTTCTTGCTTGTCGATTTTAATAGGGTGGGATACAAAGATGAGCCTTTTATTTTAGCGTCGCAAGCTCAACAAGTGTTTTATGTCACTGATCCTGCGGATGATAAATGGTCCGTTGTCCTATCGACCAATAAAATAAGTGATGATAACAATAATGATGAAGATGTTGGTAATGATCTTTTCTTTGCAACATCACAACCACATGAAATTGGTTCAACTGATGATGGTTTATATCTTAGAGATGATCATGATGAGGGAATTTGGATTAATCCATCGTTTCGTACCATTAATGGACAAACAAATGTGAATCCCACCAAGAAAAGAAGAAGGGCATCTTAATGTGTTTTGGTATTTTGGTATTTAATTATGTATTTTAGTATTTATGTATTGGACAAACAAATGTTTTGGCATCATTAATGGATTTGTATGTAATTGGACAAACATATTGAGCATTTTGGTATTTATGCTTATACTGTATGTAATTGTATACTCAACTTATACATGTAATTTAGCAAAAAAAAATTAAGTTCAAGTTATACACAATTTAGCTTGAACTTGAGTTGATCAGTTAAACACAATTTGGAAGAAAAAATAATTTAACTATTTTGGAAGAAATAAATTATTACAGGGCTTATGTAAAACTAATTTAACTAATTTGGAATAAAATATATTATTATAGGGTTTAGGGTTTATTGGACAGGGCTGTAAAAAGGTTCACGAATTAAGCGCTGTAAAACAAAGAGTCATTGGACATGATAAAACAAAGAATTATTTCATACATAGAACCCTATTAGAGCGCTTTTCTAAAAAAGCGCTGTAATATGGCTAAAAAATAAAATAGGAATGTCTTTTACAGCGCTTTCCACATAAGCGCTGTAAAAAACAGCATTTGGACATGGTAAAACAGAGAGTCATTTAATATATAGAACCCTATTAGAGCGCTTTTCTAAAAAAGCGCTGTAATATGGCTAAAAAATAAAGTAGGAAGGTCTTTTACAACGCTTTCCACACAAGCGCTGTAAAAGGGTCTTTTTAAAAATAAATTAGGAATGTCTTTTACAGCGCTTTCCACACAAGCGCTGTAAAAGGGTCTTTTTAAAAATAAAATAGGAAGGTCTTTTACAGCGCTTCGCACATAAGCGTTGTAAAAGGGTCTTTTTAAAAATAAAATAGGAAGGTCTATTACAGCGCTTTTTGACAAGCGCTTTAAAAGGCTTATGAAAAAGCGCTGTAATAGGCTTTTAAAAATAAAATGATGAGACCTATTACAGCGCTTGTTTAAAAAAGCGCTGTAATAGGGTCGTATATACAATAGTAAACCTCTTCAGTTTCATTTACGTTAATTTTTCAGTTTCCTCTGCGCGTTCTCTTTCTCCTTGCGAACCCTACGAACCCTATTATACTATCAGTTTTCCTTGTTTCTTCCTCATTACTTACTCTCATCCTAGACCTACGATCGTTACATAAACATCATAGTCCTCAAGTTACCCGTTTTCATCCTCGTTTTCGTCTGCGAACCCCGTAACCCTACCATCGTTCGTAACCGTTCGTCCTCGTTTTCATCGTCTTCTGCGCCGTTCGTCTGTGAACCCGTAACCCTAAGCATTTTACAAGGACTATTTCAGGTATTGTAGTTATTATTTTTTTGTTTCACTAACATGCATGTTAACTTTTTGTTGCTACGTACTTAGACTGAACTGAACTGCATGTTGATGTGCTGAACTGAACTGTATATATGTTGATGTTGAACTGCATGTTATATATGTTGATGTTGAACTGCATGTTGTAGATAAATGGATACCAACAAGGGGTTAGATTGTCAAAATGAAGAAGTTGGCAACACTAAGACTTACAAAATTGAAGTCAAACGTGGTGCAACAATAATGCAAAATGTTATAAAAGCAAGAAGTACTGGGCAAAAATTTGAGGTATATTTGTTGTTTTCTGTATCTGCTGTTTGCTGTTAATATATTATACCTTGTTTGCTGTTAATACATTGAGTTACTTACTATTTATTAGGTTGGATGGAATGAGAGTGGTCAACCAATTGACCCCAACAGTTCCATATTTGTTAGCTATATTGGAGCTGTTGTTCGTCAAAATATACCAATCACATAAGATGATTGGAGAGATAAGGCATTGAAGGATGCCAAAGATGTGTTGTGGGCTAATATTCAGGTAATTTTTTTACTCCACCCTATTATTTATAAATTTTACAATATACTGCTTTGAAGTATTTTACTCAAACTACATATTTATTTGGTTTGCAGTCAGCTTTTGTTCTTGATGAGGTGAGAAAGAGCTATGTGCTCAGAGTTGCCGGGAAAATACACCGGGGCTTTAGATCTCACCTCTCAAATTGTTATTTAAAAGACCGTGAAGGAAATACGATTGCGGAAGCTCCAAAAATATATAAACATTATATATCAAATGAGGAATGGAGGGCATTCGTATCAAAACGTTCCGACCCCGCGTTTGTTGTAAGTGATTTTATTATTAGCATTTGTTTTTTATTATTCATATTCATAGCGTATTTTAAATTTTTACTAGATTGTTATTTTTTTATTTAGAATATTAGTAAGGCAAATCGCGAGAGGGCAAAAATTATTCCCCACCCATACAAGAAATCTCGTATGGGATATGCTCGTCTAGAGCAAAAACTTGTAAGTATACTATCTAACTAATGTGGTATGTTTAATTAATGTGGTATATTATAATCTATACTATCTAACTAATATTTTGTTTATGATCTTAACGATAATAGCTACAAGACACCCAATCCGATCAACCGTTGGGTCGTCATATATTGTGGAAGGAAGCTCGTGTAAATAAATATGGAGTGGTTGATAACGAAAATGTACAAAAAGTAATAGAACTTTGTGTAAGTATATTTATCACTTTAATATTTTTTTAATATTGTGTTTTAAAATGTTTTTGAACTTATCTTTTTAATCCTATGTGTATTTTAGGCGAATCTTGAATCGGAAAATCAAGAGGACAACAAGGGAAGTTGCAGGGACATTTTGGGTAAAGTGTTTAATGTTCCTGAATATTCCGGCCGCGTGAGGGGGAAAGGATTTGGCGTAACTCCTAGAAGTTATTTTTCACAAGAGAAGCGCCAAAATCCATCTAACGAGAAAGTATTAGAGAAGATTAGAGTATTAACGGAGCAAGTGGTCCTCTTGGTGAAGACAAATAAAGACAAGCAACTTGCGGACCAACCCCAACGTGAAATTCACATTGAGAGTGAAAACGCAAGTTGCAACGTTGGTCTCAACAGTATTCCTGAGGTAATTAAATTTGCGGACCAGCCCCAACGTGAAATTCATTAAATTTTCTTGTTTCACATATACTTATGTATTAATTAACCATTAATTTTAGGGGGTCACTCCATGCTTTCTATACTTATCCTCCCCTACTCATCGGAAGGTCGGAAAAGGAACATTGTGCAATGCTCCGGGCGAAGTATTGCACAACACACCAATTCCTGCGGGCCATGTCAAAGTATCGCTAGTCATTGCTTTGGAACCAAATGCACCGTTGCATGTACCGGACAACGATGCAGATTTGAATTATTTGGGCGAAGCAATTGGCAGCTACGTGGCATGGCCCAAACATCTTGTCTCCCTTGACAAGGTATGTTTAATTGCTGAATTTTATTTAATTGCTGAATTTTATTTAATTGCTGAATTTTATTTAATTGTTGAATTTTTTACAATGTTAACTTTAATTTCACATTTATTTAGATTCAAACAAAGTCTAACAAAGGGAATGATAAGAAGATTCCCAGAAACGAAACAGTCACATCGCCCGAAAAGGTTTGCAACTTATTTTGTAAGGTTTGTCATTTTTTCTAATTCAATAAACTAACAATTTATTAACCACATTTTTTCAGATTGAAACTAATAAACCACCCGCACAGCAAGCCAACAAGCCAGCTGCCGCACCACGACTGGATGTTCGTGGCAAAAATAAAGTCGGCAAACCTCAAAAATTGGAGGGTAATAAAACTGGCAAACTGCAAAAGCTGGAGGGTAATAAAGCGGCCAAAATTGTTGCTGCTAAAAAACTGGTTCGTGTAAAATCAGTTGCTGCTCCTGCTCCGAAAATAAGTCAGCCATGACTTGCTCCATATGGGTCGTCTCTTGACATACAGGCAAAAAAAATGGGCAGCGACGATTCACGAATAATAAGCATGGATAAAGATCTATTCAGAGGCGCGTGTGAAGAATTTTTTGAAAAAGAGCACATATACGAAATTCTCGACCATAAGGAGCTGAGTGCTACTGTTATGAGCATTTACATTAGGTAAAAATTACTTTTCATCTCATTTATTTGTAATTAATTTAATTTATTGGTAATAAATCTAATTTGAAATTTTTATTGAAGGTTTTTGTATGAGAAGTTCATGTGCGCGCGCAGATTGTCGAATAGATTTTCATTCTTGTCTCCGCATCAGATTTACATGCTTAAACACGATCCAGCGAATGTAAATAAATACGTTTTAGATATACTATTAGCAAATAAAGAGAATGATAAGTTATTCCTCGCAGCATATAATTCAGCGTACGTAATTATATATTCTATATTTATATCATTTTTAATTTATGAGATCTTATTTTATTAGTTGTTAAACTAAATTTTTGTTGTTGTAGGGCACATTGGGTGCTAATTGCAATCAATGCGACCTCTGAAGTTATATACTACCTAGATCCCTTGCACGGCCATTACAACAATCGCCCCGAGTTAAAGACTTTGTTCGACACGTAAGTAATATTCATTTATTTTTTGTATATATATATATATATATATATATATATATATATTAAGATCACATTGATTTATAATCACATTTATTTATTCGATAGTGCTTTACAAGTTTTTCGAGCTCAAAGAGGTGCGACAGTGTCGAAGCTAAAGTCAAATAACATCACATGGATTCCAATAAAGGTTTGAAATATATGCTTTTAAATTTCACTTACAATCAATACACAATTAAATAATTATTGACTTATATGTTTTATTTTATAGTACCCTCGTCAAACTAACAACATCGACTGTGGGTACTATGTATTGCGATTCATGAAGGAGATTGTTGATAAGAATCAAATTTCAATCCCAGAAACGGTACGATATTTTAATTATTTGATTTTTATATATAAATTATGTTTATATTTGATTATAACTTATTCATGTTCAATTTTTATATCAGTACTTTGACAATTCCGGTCCATCGTATTCTGAAGAAGAACTAACCGAGATAAAGGAAGACTGGTGTCAGTATGTGCTTCAAATGAATATTATTTGATTTGCTGGGAAATCGCAAGCTGTAAGGGATATGGTAGTTATGTGCTGTTTGTGTATATATTAGGTTGTGAATATGAGTAGTTGTATGAAAATAGTGCTGTAATTATACTAGATTGCGAATATGAGTAGTTGAATGAAAATATGTGCTGTTTGTGTATATACTAGGTTGTGAATATGGTAGTTATGTGCTGTAATTATGAACTGATTGTTGTGAATATTTGTGCATTTGAAAATATAGTGAATCTGTTGTTGTGTACTAATTCTTGTGTGTTTTAGTGTTGTTTTGTTGTTGTGTACTACTGATTCTGAATTGTGAAATGATTCTAGGTGAAAATGATTTTGGAATAAAATTTGTGAAGTGATTCTGGACTAAAAGACAGTGCTTTTAAAAAAAGCGCTTTCTAAAAAAGCGCTTCTAAAATTTACAGCATATTATTTAATAAAATTAAAAAAAAAAAACACCTTTTACAGCGCTTTTTTGAAAAAGCGCTGTAATAGGGTGTACATACTACAGCGCTTTTGTGAAAAAGCGCTGTAAAAGGTGCATAACAATGCATCTGGATAAGTGCACCTTTTACAGCGCTTTCTTAAAAAAGCGCTGTAATAGGTGCATAACAATGCATTTGGATAAGTGCACCTTTTACAGCGCTTTTTTAAAAAGCGCTGTAATAGGTGCATAACAATGCATCTGGATATGTGCACCTTTTACAGCGCTTTCTTAAAAAGCGCTGTAATAGGTGCATAACAATGCATCTGGATGTGCACCTTTTACAGCGCTTTTTCAAAAAGCGCTGTAAAATGCGTATAACAAGCGCGCAATATATCCACCTTTTTTACAACGCTTTTTTTAAAAAAACAAACGCTGTTATATCCTTTTACAACGCTGGTAACTACAGCGCTTTTTTTTAACAAAAGCGCTGTAATAGGCTTAAAAAAAGCGCTGTAGAAAAGGTTTTTTCGCGTAGTGATATATAGGGTTTTTAATTTTTATATGAAGATTTAATTTAATTGAAGAGTACTCATTTCTTGATTAAAAATTTTAATTTATGTCAAAACTTAAACTGAACATAATTGAAGATTTAATTTTTATCTCACAAATTAAAATTTAAATGTATTTTTTGTTCTTACAATATATTTTTATTTTATTCTATTTTAGCCTTTATAAAAAAAATTAATAAAAAATGATCATTTTAATGTATGTAATATTTTATTTACGTACGCTCACCACCATTAAAAGATGATGACCCTCTATCTAAGGACCTAGCCTGGTTTAGAGTCATAATTTAATTTAATATCAATTTACTAAATTATTTTATTTTTATATTGATTTAATTTAATTTTGTATTTTATTTATAATTTTTTTTGTCTGAATATGAAGTTGTTCATCATCTTAGAATAGTATTTTCAAAGTCAAAGATAGCTGCTACTGTAATTAGCATCATCCTCATTAATGAAAGACTTACAAAGCTTAATTCAAAGAAATTAAATACAACATGTATGTAGTTAATTTGAGGTTTAAATTGAATTTTTTTTCTATAA